>VUQR01017986.1:0-36156 GCA_015108515.1 Hemichromis elongatus | reverse complement strand
TCACAGGGCCACCCTAACAAGCCCAGTGGGTGCCAGCAGGCAAAGGTGAGTGTATGTTGTCTGGCCCTTGGTTACCCTGTGACTGTGATCCTCCATTAATCTGCAGCATTAGTGCTAGTGAGCTAATGGTCCAGCCACAGCATTAGCAATGAGGGAGCGTAAAGTCCACGGTTCTCCAAAGGAAAGTGCAAGATGAGAGGCTCCAAGGAAGCATTTGCTAGCGAGTGAGCGATCATCTTAAACGGACCTTCTAAGCAAAAATGCTTTAATAAGAATATTTATTTTTTATTTAGGTAAATTTAAGTAGAACTCTGGAGTGTGAAAATCAAGGGCTAAGATGAATTTCTTCTCTTGTTCACAGGCTTAAAGACTAACACAATAGGATAAGGCTCCAAGATTAAAAAGGCATCTAACATGCTACATGGGCATTTGCATAGGTTTCCACATTCCATTTTCCATACTGTAAGTCCATTTTGGTGCTTAGCAATGCCAGTAGCTCTGTGTTGGATTACCTTGGCAAGTAGGTCTGGGACAAGTCTTACTGGCATGTGTTTAATTTTTAGAATTGCTCAGTTTCAGCAACATATGTTGCAAAGAAGAGAAACTACTAAGCTGGGATGCAGCCATTTCATCGTGCATCATAGTACATCACACCAAAAATGCACTTTTCCACAACAAATGTATTTCCGTAACAGTGGGAAAAAAGGTTTGCTAACATTAAAAGTTAAAATTTCTGATGTGCAAAAAGGTGTATGAGAGCTTGGTTAGGAAAGTAGAGACTGGATGTGCCAAACCCTTCTGAAATCCATAAACGAGATGTTGTATTTCTTACTGCTTTGGGTCTTTTATAATTTCCTGAAGAGATGAGTACAAGTTGATGTTGGCTCTACAACTCATTGTAATTTAAGTAACAAAATCCCTGTTTAGTCAAAGGTGAGTGTCACTTGATGGAGCTCAGGGAAAAAAATCAACAAAATACAAGGAAAGAGAATAACAAACTGTCAAGACTTTCATGTCGAGCTATATTATTTTTCTGCTGAAGAAAGCAGCGGTGGCTGACCTTTTCCCCTCTAAATCTACTGTGGCATTCTAAGACTGAGGTGTTCATTATGTGTCACAAGCTCTTTGAGAGTTGGAGCCCTGCACTCCTAGACCAGAGTGCTACTTAATGTCTGCAGGCAAAGAGTTAACACCTAGGCACTTAGGTCTATAGCATCTCCCCCTACTCCTTTCTCACCCTTTATGCAAGTAGCATCACACTGGGAAAAAAAAGTGAGATCACAGTCTCTGAGGTGTTGCTGGACCTGTCCACAGGCCTGGAGTGTGTGCATTTTTGTGCCCATGTATTGATTTTTAGACGTGTAGATACAGCTTCATTCTCCCTGTGGTTCTGTTTTGGTAGTTTTAGGTATCTATAAGTTTAACAGTAAAATAGTTAAAAATAACTTTGTAAAATCAGACATCCTACATATTATAAATCATGATTTTAAATCAGAGCTCAAGTTCTGCTTTTTATAGTTTCCACTATTCCACCAAGTTATTGCTCAGATTTTAAAAAGTGATTTTTAAATACCCAAAATATGAGTAGTTAAAACAATGAGTTTACCATAATCATTTTACCCAGATACTTCACTGCAAAACATAAGACAAAATCCTAGTGACATCAATGCAAACCAGATACCAAGTTTGTTTGGTACTGACACCAGCTGTGATATAGGGCGACATTAACCAAACCAAAAAATACATATAATTTGGACTCTGATCCGCTTGTTAATCTCTCTTTCCTGTATTTCTTTCCTAACATGTAATGCAAAGTCTAGTTTTTCTTAAACTAGTCCTAGCAGGAGGATTTCAAAAGCTCAAGGTCAGATATTGGTCATAGCCAAAAGACTTGGGGCCATATTTACTAATGTATTGCATCAGTGCAAACCTGTTTTTGGCTCAAAAAAGTACTGTTGGCATTTAAGAGCGCAGTGACAAGATTGCGTGTAAGACCTTGGACCTCAGGGGTTGTTGCAGCTGTCCTTCTTGCATTTGTATTTCTGAGAGTTCTTTTCTTTTGGTCCAAACTATGGGAAGAATAATATTTAAAGCAGTTGACTTCTATTTGTGGTGATATTTAAAGCAGTGGGTATGGTAACAGTTATTGCTGCAGGGAGGAGGCGTCACGGAGCACATGCTAGAAGAGTGTGACATTTCTCACTCACATCTATTTATTGGAAAGCCAGACAAAAAACGTATAGATCACCAATAAATCCAAGTCTAAATGTGATCAATGAATGCAGAGATGGCCTTGAACCTGCAACCAAAAAGACTTATGCAATAAGAAACAACAAAACTTTGTTGCAACTCTGGCAACATACGTTTTTTTCAGCATACATTGTTTTCAGTGGCAAGAGTTTCATAGCATGGGTTTTTATTACCCTTGTCCCGGGTGCTGATGTCACTGAAAAATCCAAAAACATATAGAGTCACCTCTGCTAGAATGTTCACAGTAGTCATAATTTCCCATTTAAGTCTAAGGCATGCATTAAAAAGAGCATAATGTGATCTTGGAGCATGCATTGAGGCTAATAAGTACACTATTTGCCTTGTGTACAACTCACCCACCACGCCAAGGGAATCAGTACCTTTTGACTCCTGTTACCTTGAGTCATGAACAACTGCTGAACATCTTCCCACTGGATTTATGCTTTCTAAAATAAACTCCCAAATAGCTCTCCCATGGACAGGATGAACCTTCTATTTTGAAGCATATCATTAAATGTGTTGCACTGGTCAACTAGGACCTCTAGTTCGTGTGCTTCATTTTTCTTTTCGTGTCCGTCAGCCTTTTGGTTTGCTGTTTTGGAATCAGTTAAAAAAAAAAAAAAGTCCAAAACGGAGGTCATATTTTTTTGGCTCTCCACTATTAAGCAAGAGGTTGAAGGATTACTTCGGCTTTTATTAAAACACAGAACATCAGGATAATCTTTTACACCAGTTTGAAATTTGACCAACAAATTAATGCAGTGGTCGAGAGCAGTTTCTTCCACCTCAGCACAATCTACAGTCTAAAAACCTTTTTAAAGCCTTCTGATCAATAAAGGGTTATGCATGCCTTTGTTGCATCTAAACTGGGGAACTGTAATGCCCTGTATACTGGAGTTGGGCAATCATCTCTTGTCCGTTTACAATTAGTCCAAAATGCTACAGTCTGATTACTGACTGGGACAAAAAGGAGAGATCGCATTACCTCAGTGTTAGCTTCCTGTATATTACAGAGTCCAGTTAAAAGTGGCACTGTTTCTGTTTAAAGGCTTACATGGTCTTGGACCTGATGCATTTTTGGGAGACATGATTTATCCCTATAGTCCCTGAAGATCATTAAGGTCTACTTCTCAATCACGCCTGATTATTCCGTGCATCAACAGGAACTCGTGCTTTTGCTATTGTTGCACCAAAACTATGAGGATATTCAAGAGTTTTAAAATCAAAGCTACAATATTGTTTCCAGTAAGGTTCAGAATCTGAAACTTGTACTCGTGTGCATATTATTTGTACCTCTTTAACCCTTTTACCTGAAATACAGAGCATAATTAAAATTTACACCTAATGTTGTACAGTCATGCCTGTGTTGATCTTGTAAACAAAATGAGCCCTAGCAGCTCTTCTCTTCGACCAAAACATTACAATGTTACAGTTTGCTTCTAACTGGCCCAAGGGACCTTTGGCATTGTGTGAAAATGAAACCATTTCTTTTGCTGTTTTAAAGCAGCAGTTCTGGATTCACAGAACTTGGACAAAGATGCTAATCTTTACAGAAGTGTTTTCCCTCATTGGCAATCAAGTGAAAACCTTGTGGCCTTTAGTGCCTCTTAGCAGAGTTGAGTTCTGCCAAGAAGTTGTGTGTGATGTGGAAACACTCTTGGACCACCAGCTTTAATCAGACTGATGTTGGTTAAAGACACAGAGCCTTCTCTGAGTGAAGCAGCGGCTGTGTGTGTGTGTGTGAGCGTGTGTGTCAGAGAGACTGGCTCACTGACTGGCTGGCTGGCTCCATGTGTCTGTATGTAAGGGGGCTGATGGCCCAGACAGCTTTGATCCCAGGGCCTTGTCATGTTTATGGCAGTGTTGAGAAGGGTAAGCCAGGGCAAAGAAACAGGTCACAAACTATCAAGGCAATGCGTCCATGTCTGCGTGACAGTGTATGTGTGCGCATGCATCCTTGGTTGTCTTTACTGCCTCTTGTTCTTGCTTATGCTCACACACACGTTTATCAATCACAATAACTTAGAGCTCTTCAAAAGGCCTTACAAACTTAAAAATATCCATCTAAGCCAAGTTATAAAAACTTGCTGCAGAACAGTTAGTTATTTCTAATTCATGAATATTTACAGTGAATTGAGAACAATGATTGAAAAAAAATTTTTTTTTAAATTTTCCAAACGGCTTGTAATATGTTAGCTAGCCTGTTAACAGCTAACTTCTCTATAGCTCACTTGTACTCTTTGGCCTATATAAATATGGACAGTGACGACAGTCCAACTTTATTGTAGGTCAACACAAAAACAAGAAACAAACTTTAGACTGTGATACTGGGACTTAAAAACAGAGATATTGTGTTCACTGTAGAAAACTGGTTAGAGGAACTTTTTTAACTCAAATGATCAAAGAAGTGGAATCAGTTATTTTAAAATGATTGAATAATTCCAAATTTTATGACATTTAACAAATTTACATTTACTCAGTTTTGTGAGGGATCAAAAGAATTGCTATTCAGATTACTCCTATGAGAGATTAAAAGAGACCAGTTTGTCTTGCCCAAGATTACTGGGGCTCGAGGGTGAGGTCATGGTCAAAGAGCCTTAGTACATGGCGCCCAGGTGGGTGCAGTCAGAAGAAGCAACATAGGCCCACCCTCCTGTGGGCTCAACATCCACAGGAGGCACTGTAGAGGCCGGGTGTAATGTGTGTCAGTCAAGGTCGGAGATCCTGGCAGTCTGATCCTCGTGTGTCCAGGCTGCTACTGAGACATGGAACAAAAGCTCTCTATTAGGGAAGGAGCCTGAGCTAGTGCATGAGGTTTAGCAGCACCAGCTAGATAGCACACAACGTGGGCTCTGGAACAAGTCCCATGGAGAAGGGCTGGATTATTTTCCACCGAGAGGCAGAGGGCAGTGGTGGATATTCTGGTATTGCCTCATCTTTCTGACTGACTGTTGGTGTTCTTGGTGGATGTGAGGATTGCTGCCTGTGCCTTTGGGTCAGGAAATGGTTCCTGACTTTTGTTTGCATTTATGTGCTGAACAACTCTTTAGAGTACCCAGCCTTGTTGGAGTCGCTGGGCGCAGTACTGGAGGGTACACCCGCAGATGACGGACTTCAAGACCCATATGAGCAACAGCAGTGAGACCTAGAGAAGTGTGACTGTCCTGTCATCTGAACCTGAGTGCTCTTATTTTATTGGACTTGCTAACCACAGTTTGTCCAAAATGAACACCAAATTTAAACATAAAGATGTCCACAAATGTGCGTAGCACCAGGACACCCTAAGTTGCAGGTTGATTTTGTAATCATATTGTCAGATCTGCAGCGTATGTTCTGTACACTTGGGTCAGGAGACGAGCTAAGCTGTCGTAGTGATGGTCTGCTTGGAGCATCTGGCAGAGGCCCTGATTACGTCTTCAATTGCCACCTCCAGCAAAACTTCAACAATATTCCAAGGAAGGCTGGGGATATCAAGTCCAAATGGAACATTTTCCGAATTTTCGATTGTTGGGGTGGTTGCATGAAACTACGGCTGCAAGGGATTTGGTCCTGTCATGGTGGTAATCCCCGAACCAGTTGGTAGACACCAGAGATGAAATGAGCAGTCAAGTTGATGAAGGAATCCTATTAGATTTTTTTTTTTAAACTGCAGGACACCAAAGGCAGCTGACACGCAGTGATAGGACAAGCAGAGTGCAGCTGAAGCAAAGATTGTAGACTGGTAAAGCCATAGAACAAATCCTTAGTTCCTATTTTTTAGAAGAGGGACTGGGGGGTGCTCCAGTTATAGGGGAATTACTCTACTCCGCCTACCTGGAGAGTCTATGCCAGGATAAGGACAGGAGCGTCCATCCATTAAGACAATCCTCAGATTCAGGAGGAGCAGTACGTTGTTTTCATTCTGGTCATTTAATGCTGGACCAGCTCTTTATCTCTTCGAGGATATTTGAATGTGCATGGGGGTTTGTGCAACCAGTCTTTTGTGGACTTGGAGAAGGCATTTGAATGCGTCCCTTGGAGTATCCTGTAGGATGTGCTTCGGTTTATGGGGTTTCTAACCCCTTGCTAAAAGCTTATAGTACGCATTATTAGCAAAAAGTTAGACTTGGATTTTTATGGACTTTCTAGAGTATGTAGAAGGAGCCAAGTGTCACAAAGCTTTGTCTTTGGTGGCCTCAGAATCTTGTCTCTGCTTTTTGTGCAGTATGTCGTTCTGTTGGCTCTATCTTTCATGCTTTGTTCGGTGACCATGGATTTTAGAAAGGCGCCCAGAAATACGATATATTATTACTAATATTTCACAGTGGCTTCCTGCTCACACTGGGGTTCAGAGTGGAATGTGAATTGGCAGGGATGAAAATTAGTACTTCTGAGTCTGAGGCCATGGTTCTCAGTCAGAAATGGTTCCCACTCTGGGTCAGAGATGGGTTGCTGCCCCAAGTTATGTAGTCCACGTTTCTCTGGGTCTTGGTCACTGGTGAAAGAATGAGATTGAAGACACGAGCACCAGGAATGAGCTTTCTCTGAAGGGTAGCCTAGAGGCTGAGGCTTTAGGAGAAACTCAAAAGTCCCTACTCTTCCAGACCAAATGGCACCAGGTGAGATAGCTTGGAGAGGATGCCTCTTGGTTTCCTCCTGCGCACGATGTTTCATGAATGTCCAACTTTTACAAGACTCTGGGTAGGCCAAGGTGTTTGCTTCTCTGCATAGGCTGTTGCCCCGGTGCCCCAGCCCTGCTTAAGCAAAGGATGGACGAATGGATGGACTTATGTATGCTGTGTGAATCTGCAGCATCATGAGGGTGTGACAGGGAAGTTCTGATTAGTAATTTAGATTACTAAATAGCTTAAATAATATTATGTCTTTTTAAAAAAAAAAAAAAAAAAGTAGTTCCATGTTTGTGTCAATATATTCAAAGTTATTTGACCAGGCTATATTTAATTTATTTTTAATTTTTAATGAAACTTTCTTAATGAAGTTACCTCCTTCTTCCACATTGTGACACAATATCAGCTAACAGTTTTACTGCTGTGTTGGTGAAGGAGGTAAATAGCTTTCCAGGCCCACTGGTTAGCTCCTTCATCAAACAAAGAATAAGTGTTCCACTTTCTAACACTTCCAACACTGAGCAGAAAAAGTGCCATAAATTGTTATATGACTGAGGAATGTGAGTAAGAGTGTGTGCAGATTTTCTATGTTTGTAACTGTGTCTAAAGTACGTTTTGCCTACATTTGTGCATGTGTGTGTCTAGTTAAGGGCAAGCCGCCCCACATGGCGTCGAAGCCTCCCTCTTGAATTCCTGGTAAAGATCCTTATTTGGGACCCTCTTCACATGTGTGTAAAAGTGTGTATGTGAGTTTTCTCCCTGAGTGAACTGACTAAAGCTGCCCTTTAGCCCGGGGCAGTCTCTCTTCTTCTCACTCTTGAGTGGCCACACACTAAGAGGCCAGATCCATTTTGAACAGCAGAAAGCAAGACAAGGACAAAAGTGAATACACAACTCTTCTTTTGCTTTCTCTTCCATGTTGTGAAAGGTGGGATACAAATGAGTGATTTTTGAACATTTTACATTATGTGTTTGGAATTTCCCAAATGCAAAACACTGTTAGGTCCTCTGTCAGTGTTTTGTTTTATTTGTTTGTTTTGTTAATTGTAGTGGTTGATGATCGCCTATAAAACTCTTTGCCAGAGAAAAGCCAAAATTTTATTTTAAGATTTTGGCTATAAACATGTTGAAAGTGTTCTTTTCCATTTCCATTATTTAATTTTGCTTGTTATTCCAGCTTTATAAAGTGTAAAAGCTCTTAAATGTCATTAAAACAAAGAGAATCACCTCTTCCTGTTTCGTGCTATAAAGCAGCAGGGCTGATTTTTCAGACCAGTCATTTAGCAGCCATGCTGCACGGTTAATGACTTGGTTGTTGTGCACATCATATGTGATGTAAACACAGCCCATCATCATATATGCTGGTGTTTTTAGGCATAACAGACTCACTGCATTCTTCTGCCGATCAAACGGTGTTACCACTCTCAATAAACCTCCACACAGGAATAGAAGAAGTCAACACACGGAGCAAAGTAATCGTTGAACTTTTCTGAAAGTCTTCTGCAGATAGTTTAATCGTTTCAAGCTACTGCAGCATCACCCTCTCTGAGCTACTGATATATGTGAGATGGTGGTAAAGGTCACAGTTACTCCTCGTGTCTTCAGCATGGCATCAGTGTGCAGAATGGGTAACAAAACTTGGTACACAAACGCCTCAAATCTGCCAGAAGTTCTAATATCATTTTTTTTTGGCAAAGAACTTCCCTGCATCAAAGGAGAGCCTGCATACTACACCAGGGCCGTGCAGAGATGTTTAAAGGGGCCCCTGTAAAAAGGGGCACATAGAACCAGGCTGAATAACAACAACACATATTCATTATTATGTAATTATCCTCACTTAAAAAAATCCTGCACTTAATCTATAATAAAGTGATGACAGAAAAATGTTATAGAGCCAAAACATTCCAATTGTGTTTATTATTATTTTTGTATTTGAATACCTTTGCAACATGACAACTGGTACCTGTGCCAATGTTACCTGTGCTCTTTGTAATCCAGCTGCTGAGGGATCCACTGCCTTTAGTAGCCTCACACAGCTGCTTTTATCACTGTTTCCTCCTCATGTCCTTACAGGGCATGTCTGGACTGTTATATCCTGAGTAATAATTTTTTTAAAGAATAACATAAAACACGCATGCACACACACATACAGTGACATTTTAGGCCTTCTTCAGAGTGCTGTATATACGATGGCCACAAGTTTCCACCATGGTGCTGATCCAGAATTCTCCCCTAGGTATTTATTACTAGTTTATAATAATAAAGCAACGAGAGTTAAAAAAAATAAAGTAATAAATATGAAATAATGTATATATAATGATTTCATTTGTTTGACTATCCACTCTGAGGGAGAAAGCTTATTACATTTTTAAACTGTAGACATGCAATAATTTTACTGCTGTAAAATCAGCATTTTTGTCATATTTGAAATATAAATCAAATATAATCTGCTTCTTATTGTACACAGTATTTTTTCATAATATCGTGATTATAATAATCCATAATTATGTGGCTATGTATATTAGATAGCTTTTAGTGAAATAAAAGCCCTCCAGAAAGGCGGGAAAAGCCCTGTGACTCACTCTGCTTCCATCTCCTCATCTCATCTATCACTCTCCACCTGCTCTCCATCTCTGCATAAGGCACAATTTGCTATTGCAATAAACTATTTTTTAATTGTCCACGCTTAACAACTCTCGCACCTAATCCATCATAAAGTAATGATAGAAAATGTTATAGAAACATCCTTACAAGGCACGTCCGGACAGTGTCATATCATGACTAATCATCTTTTTTAAAATCTATATAAATAAAACACACACACACACATACACACTCTCACACCCACACGGTGCTTCCCTTATTATTTATTCGTAGTGCTATAATAATAAAGTAAAAGGAATACAAAATAAATAATAAATATAAAACCATGTGTGTTTGACTATCCACTCTGTGCAGGCAGAAAGTTTATTACATGTTTAAACTGTAGAGATACAATCATTGTGCTGCTGTAAAATCAGCATTTTGTCCGATTTAAAATATAAATCTAATATAATTTGTTTCTTAATGTATTTTCTTTGAAACACAGCATGTTTTTTTAAATATCATAATTATAATAATCCATATTTACGTGGCTATGCATATTAGATCGTTTTTAGTGAAATCTAAGTCCTCCACAAAGGCAGGAAACCGTGACTTACTTTAAAAATAATTTAAAAAATAATTTTGATTTTTTAAATTAACGGTTCATTTTAGTTAGTGTTTGAAACTATTATGTTTAAGGGATGGTGGTTTACTGCTAACTGAAGAGAATTATAATACTTTGCCAGATATTTGTATTAAAAAACTCCTAAAGAAGGAAAAATCACATTTGTATTACAGCTAAATTTGTGATACTGCAGGTATCACCGTAGTAACCTCGTAGGTCACTTAACATACAGGCGAAGGGCTCGACTTGAGTTAAATATGAAACACATATTACTATAAGTGTCTATGTAGTTAAAATAGGGCATCCACTAATGTATCCATAGATCTGCTGATTTAAGAAGGATGCGTGTTTATGTGTGCATGTCTCTGAAGGCAGTGTTCAACACTGCTGTCATGTGATGACTTCGTGTCATCAGGCCAGAGGCTCTAATGTCCAGCTTGTCTCCATCTGCCACTTACAAACACACACAAATGCAAGGACACACACACTGTGTGCGCCATTGTCAGCTGACTTTGTTGACATGTGAATGCATTTTGGCAGTGAAGTAGCCTCTGAGTCAGTGGCATAAAGTACTAAAGTGGAAATTTATGAGTATGTGTCAGCCTGCATGCGTTAAAAAAAAGTATTTATAAGCCTACATAAAATGCTTTTCCCTGTGGTTAATATGCACATGTTGTGACAGTGCTCTTGGTAGCGTGGCGCTATGGTGCTAAATGATAAAAAGAGGAAGAAGAGCCTCCCTCACTCTGTCTTTCTTCAATTGGTTGGATAGTCTGGAAATGAAATGTGATCCTCAGAGTGAAACATCAAACAGCTAGCAGCTGCTGGGCTGTCAGGTCACCGACCGGTCAGAGGATGGACCACGGCCTCCTGTGCCTGTGTCTTTGTGCGCATTTGTGGCTGCATGCACGAGTGGTTTCGAGTATTAGTCAGTGTTCTTTTATAGGGTCTTTTTTGTTCGTGTACAGTGTACCTTACTGCACGTGTTTACATATCGACGTGTAAAATCTACCTCTGAGTTGCACACTGACATTACCAACATTATCGCGTAGCATATGTTTCCTATGTGACCGAGATTAGCTCGTAGTCTGGCAGCAGAGGTAGAGGAGGAAGATGAAGGAGGTTAGAGTATCTGGATGATGGTCTGGATGATGAGGAGAGGCACTAAAATGCTGTTGAGAGGTGGGGGTTGGCTGAGGCTGGAGTTGGTATATTAGGGGCATCTGTCTTGTTTTTGGCGTGTGGAATGGGTCGGTAACCATATAGGCAGATGAGCTGAGTGGCTGGCGTAGCCCAGCCAAAGCAGATGGTTGGAGGGGTCACAGTGGGGTCGTTCCTGTGTTATCCATGCCACATGTACGTGACAGTCTGACAGGAAAAACAAATCTATAGGTGTTCATCTCCCCAAGGCGCTGGACTGAACTAGAGAGAGCACCTTTTCCCTCATTCAGCAACAACCTGAAGTCTTTTTGAAAGAGCTAGAGTCATTTTTCTGTAGTGTTTTTAACTAGGGGGAGATATGCAGTGGAAGTCAGTGGATTATGCATCAGTGTGAATATTTGTAGCTTTTGTGAAGCAAGTTGGAAACCTTGCATATTGGCTGTAACATGTGTCTGGCAAAAACACACATATCTATCGAGTATAAAACATTTCACAGTATGTAAATGACAGTGGCCTGGTTTGCTTTGACAACTAAGAATATTAACGTTTTGGAAATATTGCGGGTACACTTCAAAACAACATTAATTGTAGGTCTGTAATGGGAAATGAACTCAAGCCTCCTGCATAACGATCCACCACTCTAACCTCCACGCCCTTGAACTTAAATTAGACTTTCCACATGACATAGATTTGCGCATCTATCCAGCCAAGGGTCTGGACACACGTCTTTGCTGCCCAGAATTTATTACCTCGTGGTATATATGTTATATACTGCCAGTGTACTATTGCTGGTCTCAAGCTCAGATAAATGGATTGTGTCAAGAAGGGCATCCGTAAAATCTTTGCCAAATCAAACATATGGATCACCAAGAACGAGGTTTCTATATCAGCTCAGTTGGGCCTGGGTTAACTCCAACAGCCTCCAGTTCTGTTTGCCAACAGGGAGGCAGTGAAAAAGGTGGACAACATCTCACCTCCACCACCAGCAGTGTGGTGGTGAGAGTGGGGACTGTGACTGTAAAAGAACAGAACTGGAGGGAGTAGTGAATAGTGGTCTGGAGGTGAAGAGTTTTGGACATTATTATGAGTTTGAAGCTGAAAATGGAAGGGGTTATGGGAACGCTGTCAGTACATGTGCCCCACAGGTTAGAGGGCAGTTAGAAAGAGAGAGGAATTCAGTTCAAAACCATTGGAGACATTGGTGCAGGTACATGTAGATGAAGGGAACAGAGGTGATGAGGAGGATCCGGGTACGTGTGGTGTTGAGGAGAGAAACGAGAGGAGAAAATTGGATGAAATGCAACGTGTGGCACTGACACTTAGCGATGGACTGTTCTCATGTGACCGGTGGGCTTTCCCTTTTATTAGCACCCCCTGCTAAGCTAGCACCACTTTACTCTAACCCAGCTGTTATAGCAGGGTCAGCAGTTTAGCAGGTCTCCAGTCTGGCTTTTGATTGCCAACCTTTGCCTCTTTGAAGACACCTTTACCTTAGGTGACATGACAGATTGTACAAGAGATCAAAGAATCTCCCATTTTGCGCAACCGTGAGATAACTCATAGAGGCTGTACATGTATATTTGCATCAGTGTATGTCCACCTCCCCCATTATAATCAGGATTAAAATCTTGGCGGCCTTTCATTTATTTTGTCCTTTTTGTTGTCTATTTCTGTGGGTAATCTGTTGCCCTTGGAAATAATCTGCCCCACAGTCACAGATAAAAGAGGAAAAAAAAATCACACAGGAGGGAGAGAAACGAGGCTGAAACTGAATATGAAAACAGCTGGAGTAGGCAACCGTGCGGCGACCTTGGAAAGTGGGTCTGTGTAAAGCATTACAAAAGCCCTGGGAGACACTCAACCAATACATAAAGGACACTGTCTGCTCATCTTCTCTCCTCCTTTTCCTTTTCCTTCCTCTCGATCCCTTTCTCCAGACTACTCTCTTTTTATATCCCTCTCGAGGTTATTCTCTTCCTCTTCTACACGTCTGCTGTCTGTTTCTTCATTCACTCTTTTGTTCCTTTTTTTTTTCACCATTCCATTTCAGATGACCCAACCTAGTTTTTCACTGAAACCCAGTGTTGATGCTGAAGGCTGAAAAAACCATCAAATGGTGGTGAGCAGGTGAAAATTCTATAGATCAAAAAGTTGTTTTCTCTCTGTCGTGCACATGTAATCTGCCATATCCAAAAACGGAAACATTTGGATTGTTTTTATTTTGTTTGTTTTTAACTTTCAAGCATTTAAACATTCTTGGTGTGAGATTGGATGGTGCAAGAAGTCTATCTCTTACAGGCGATCGGGGCTCTAAGAGATGGGAGGTTGTCTTGTAATCGGAAGGTTGCCGGTTTGAGCCCCGGCTCCGACAGTCTCTGTCGTTGTGTCCTTGGGCAAGACACGTCACCCGTTGCCTACTGGTGGTGGTCAGAGGGCCTGGTGGCGCCAGTGTCCGGCAGCCTCGCCTCTGTCAGTGCGCCCCAGGGCAGCTGTGGCTCCAATGTAGCTGCCATCACCAGTGTGTGAATGTGTGTGTGAATGGGTGGATGACTGAATGTAGTGTAAAGCACTTTGGAGTCCTTAGGGACTAGTAAAGCACTACACAAATACAGGCCGTTACCATTTTACCTTTTCGAAATCCTAAATTGGCCAAATGGGCACCGTGAGCAAACATGGGCTTCATGGTGGACAGACTACCAGTCTGTCACAGGGCTAACACGGGGACACAGACAACCATCAACGCTTACATTCACACCTACGACTATTTTAAAATGACCAGTTAACTTAAATTATGGGAGGAAGTTGAAATACCCAGAGAGAATCCACACAGAAAGGCCCCAGACAACCAAGGACTTCCTGTCAGGTGACAGGGCAAACACCTCTGTGACTTATTAATCAAATCATATTTAATAATCCTTGAAGGGACACTACCTTTAAACAATTACCTAAATATATAAAAGTTGCAGCGATATGAAGTAATAAAAAAAAATCCAAGCCTCCATCTCGTCCTCATCTCATGCTGTCTGGTATGTCGGTGAGTTAGAAGTGAACGAGTCTTTGTCAGTGACACTTTGTTTGTCTTTATTTTCTCTTGCTGCTTAGGTTCAATTTCACCCATTTAATTCATTTCTCTTTCAATTACTGGTGAGGTTTAGTTACCGAAAACACAGAAGACACACCGTGTTAACCAAAAACGATGCTGACAGTGTGACACGAAGAGGTCATCTCCATCATTAGGTGGGAGATGAAGCTCCCCTTTTCACCATCTGCCTCTCTTTTCTCGACTTATCTGTTTCTCTTGTCAATGTTTCCCTCTTCTACGTCCATCCTCTGATTTGTAATGGAATGTTTGCTCTTGTTTTTCACCATCACAAGAGTAACGTTGTTGAATTAAAGTGGCCAAAACGAAAAAGCTGAAACAGCTAAAAGTGGCCAGTAGCGATTCAAACAAACGTGACCTAAAATACAAAAAGTTGAAACAAGGTGAAAAGCTTTAAAAAACCCGACTGATTACTATGATTAATGATGCCATCTGTTTCAGAATGCCATCATTAAGCATAATAATTAATTACACAATTTTCAAAATTGTTGTAAATTCATTATCTGTGTATAAATGGGGTGGGTAACAGTTTGTGCCTTTTCTCAGCTGCTTTTCTGTCATGGGGGCACAGTCTTCCACCTGTTCTGCCATACTTTAGTCACAGAAAATTATCCATTAACAGTTCTCATTTCTGCCCACTCTTTTTTCTCTGGGCACTTTCTGAAACCAGCACAGCAACAGTCGGCCAACTTTGAAGTCGGCAGCATTCCTTTCTCAGGCGAGCGCTCAGACTCCAGCAGCCTCCTCAAGAGACACTCTCACCCCCTTAGACAAACTTTAATTAACTTGTGTGTGCAAGTCTGAATCTCCCAGCTTAACCTTTGACACGCTGCTTACCTGCACACTGCCTCTACAAGTGCTCCCCACTTACAAACAAAGGCCGCATAAAGACAAGATTAGCTGCTTTGCCGTTGTCTTCTCAGCTCATCTCATTGGAAAAGTTGTCGGGGCTCTGAGCCCAAAAGGCCATTCAGTTAACCAGAATCAAGCACTTGAGCTTTCAGACTGGAGTCCAAGGGCCAGCTGGTAGTCCACTGGTAGTTAGCAGTGGCTCAGAGATTTTGGACCTAACCTTGTAAAACCTCTCATGGTGAATAGAAGTGGAATTATCTTGGGTAAATCCCTAGGTTGGAACTGAGAATTGTGCTTCTGTGTGTGTGTGTGTGTGTGTGTGTGCGTGCGTGCGTGCGTGTGTGTGTGCGAGCTCTGTCTGGCTCCACCATGACTGCCTGAAAGAGGTTTGGACACTTGGATAATTGCTTGGACCTGACGCTGACCATACACACTTCTCCCCCTCACAAAACCATATCCGTTATATCAGATTTGTGTGAGGGTTTTTTTTTCTTTGTATGTGTGCATCTGCCCATGTGTGAATATGTGTGTGTGTGTGTGTGTGTGTTAGCATGTGTGTTTGTGGTCAGAGAAAACTATAGAGAAGACTCATAAACCCTAGAAAGAGAGTCTCTTTGTGAGCTGTGTGCGTGTGTTTCCAAACTACTCCTGACCTCACTTAGGATCCGCTCAGCTGACCACAGTTTTGAGCGCGTGTGTGTGTGTGCGTGTGTTTGCATGTGTGTGTGTGTGTGTGCGTGTGAGAGAGCATGGGGAAGTGGCTTTAGGGGAGGCAGCTTTACAACTGACATTGACAAGTCGTTTGGCACTCCAAAGCTTCTAGTCCCACCACTGTCCTTGAAACTAGATCAACACGACAGGATATGTCTGCCTCTGTGTGTGTGTGTGTGTGTGTGTGTGTGTGTGTGTGTGTGTGTGTGTCTGATTTTTCATGTCTCCTGGATCGTTTCCCATTTTTTAACCACTCTTTCACTCTTCATTCTGCTCCACACTCCTTTTTTCTATCATTGTCCAACCACTTATTTGTGCACTGTACCGAATGCAGTAGCGTTTTCAGAGACACTGCATGTGTGTGAGAGAGCGAGAGAGAGAGAGAGAAACCGGCCTCATAAAACAAGGCCGGTCTTTTCCAAGCACTTACAGATAATCCCCACAATTAGCCACAAAGGCTGCAAAGCACTTTGATCAGCACAGGGCAATGTGGAACTCCTCACAGATATGCTCTTCTCCCATCGCTATCTATCTCTCCTCCCAGTTGCACTTTAGCAAACCGATATTAAGCACTGCATCTGTTAAGAGGAGGAGGCTCCAACGTTGGAGCGTTCTCCCTTCATTCTGCTCCTCTTTCTCTGTTTTCTGTATCAGGATGAAACATGGCCCTTTTAATGTCTGGCAGCTTGGGGTTTGTGATTACAGCATGTAAGGCAGCTTGTTTATGGGTTGAGTTACTGTTGAGAGGCAAAGCCAGGCCACACAGATATTCGGGCTTGTTGAGAGGAGTCGAAGGCGAACAGATGAAAGGAAAAGGGGGCTCGGGAAGAGAGAAAACAAGGAGAGCAATGCGATTGGGACGATAGCAAGCAGAGTGTCTAAGGAAGGCTGTAAAAGAGGGGACATGCTTAACAGCAGGGCCGCTCCATTAAAGTCAAGTTTATCACTTAAAATTTAATTAATCTAAAAGTCATTTGCATTTAATAAAGTAGTGAATGGAGACTTGATCCCTCATGGCTCTGATTTCGTTTACATTATATGATATGGTCATGTGGTTGGTAGCAGGACTGCTCCCTTTAAAAGGAGGACTTTGTTTGAAGTAATACACTTTTTTCCCCAAATGATCAAGAGTTTTGTGTCGTGTAGGAGCGCATACTGTGCGCTCTTTGTGTTCTTTTAAATGTGTATTTAGTGCTGCGTTATGGTCTGATTTGGAGATAGAGGCCTGTATTTCTTCTTACTCATCAAACTTTTTCCCAGTTGTGTGTTCTCGGTCCTGCAAAGGCCAGTAAAGGTGTTCTGTGGCATCTTACATCAAGATGATGGCGGCAGATTCAGATTCAGCTGCCGCTGCTGTTGATCGGGCTTCTTCCTGCATATCCGCTAAGAACCTGTTCATAGCTGGCAGGTCATCAACACTGTTTCCTGGGAACATACCAAAAGTCTTGCTATTTTCAAGTACGGATGCTCAGTATCTCACCATTCAATGAGCTTCAATGACATGTTATGCCGCCTCACAGTTTCCCACTCTTAGGTTTTATTGATTGATGCGGTGGACCAAGAAAAAACAGGGGCCTGTTGTTAAACCCGAGTTGGATTAGCAGAAGCTTTAGCTTCTTGTTTTCCCCTGAGTTATTGGTTATGTCGCTAGTACACAAAATGTACAATTAACACTTCCGAAGGCACACAGGAACACACAAACATACTCGAACACACCCCACCCTACCCCAAAATACACACTTAGATACACTTGTTCACTGGAATGTGCAAACTTTGCATCCCACTCAGACATGCAGACATTTTTAGGAAAGCAGATGAGCCCGTACACACATTCACCACGCAGCCAGCCTTACCAGGGAATATGATGACTCAGTGATGACCCCATAACATATCTCTCCTCTTTCACACTCCTCTTGTCTTTTTCTCAGCCCTCTTCCCTGGCCCTTCACATAACCCTCCCGGACTCTAGAGGGGGAAGAAAAGGGGGATGAAAGAGGAGGAGGGGAAGTAGATGGGTGGGGAGGGATGAGAAATTAGAAGGAGGGGGTACGATAGGGCAAACAGTGTGTATGCGTGAGTGTGCAGAAATAGCTCAGGGTAAACACGAGCTAGTATGGGAACTTAACCATCTTAGCACTGTGCCACTGCAGAAAGCCTAAAAACCTCTGCACGTCTCATGCTGCTCTGTATTTGGTCCAAAGAATATTACCAAGCTGGCATCACCAACCGTTTAGGTGTCTGCCTTTCTAAATGAATGTGTCATTATTCAAAGGTTTTTAGGGACTTTGGAGCTTAGTTTAAGGTTTAACCAACACAGAGGGAAAAAAATAAATGCCTTCTCTATTTATACATTTGGAACATACAACTCTGAAACAGGTGTTATAATCTCTGTGTCCACTTGTATGCGAGGGTTGGCTTTGGTCCGAGTCATGGACATTTTGTAAGGACAGTGAGAGTGAGTCTCTGCGCAAGGATCTATGTTATCAAGACATTACTCTACCATGCATCAACTACGCCTGGGAAACATGGGTCAACTACAAGTTCTGTAGGTGATCTACGTGCAATGCTCCAATTCATAAATGAAGATGTAGCCATTAAATTCCAATAACTGGAAGCAGTTTCAGCTGGGACGTGAGTAAATATGAGATCCATGCTAGTGAGGGGACATGCTTAACAGCAGGGCCGCTCCATTAAAGTCAAGTTTATCACTTAAAATTATAAGTGATAAAGTCTTGGGATCATCCACTTCTTCCACTCAGTATTACTGAGGAGCATGAAACTGTTGTGAGCCTCCTCTGTAGTTTTCTGTAACTACAAATGGCTTGAATCTAAAGAGCCAGTGTGCGCCGCGCTCACAGCTTTGAGCTTTCCACCTGCACTGATTACATAATGCTTCTGATAATGTTGCCTCCTCATATTCCAGATAAATGAATGCTACCAGCAATAACATCACAGTCACAGCATAACACATGCTTTTATTTTTCACCACTAAATTTAGAACAATTTACAGCCTGTTGCATCTCTTTAAATACCCCTCTCCCAACATTTTGCGTTCTGAATTGGAAATCTCCCGCAAATCCAATTATACGCATAATAAGCAATACAATAAAAACACCTTTATCTGTGTCTTTTTTCCCAAAATGCATGCTGGACCTCTTTAGTAAATCCCCGTACTAACTTTTTAAGATTAAAAGAGTGTCTTCTGCTGACACACCATTGGTAAATCTAGCCTTAGGTCTTTTGTACCGTAGTGTTAATCCAATTAAACAACAGCTCTATAAGGATGCTGGAGGATGAAGGTTGAACAAAACAATTATTCTTGATGCAGTTTAGGATTGGCCTTCTGCTAGTCACCAAAATATTGTAATTTAGTCAACTCGGCAAATTCTGACGGCATCACAGGAAAACACGCTGTGACTATATTGGGACTCCCAGCTTGTCATATATGGATGTCTGTCTAAGAATTAGCGTGCTTTAACTATCAGGACAACAAAGATGTAAGAAACAAAACTCCCACATGGGCTGGCTGTAGCTCAGGAGGTAGCACAGGTCATCTACTGATTGAAAGGTTGGTGGTTCAATCCCTGCCTCCCCCTTCTCTGCATGGCAAATGTCCTTGGGCAAGATACTAACACCAAGGTGCTCTCTGATGCATCCATCAGAGTGTGAATGGTAGTTTTTACATTTAATTCCCATAACTGGAAGCATTTTAACATTTAAACAGTTGTGAATGTGGCATGTTGCATGGAGCGCTTTGCTCTGGGAGACTAGAAAAGTGCGATGTAAGAATCCAGTCCATTTACCAAATGGACTGGGACATGAGACTGCAGTGAACTGGTGGACAAACCTGGGATTAAATGTGCCATTTTTGGCAGACTTTGTTGTGCTCTCTAACTGGGCTGTTTGGACGGGTGGCTAGTTACTGCTGCGGTACATCAAGTATCAAGTACTATACCTGCAGTTTCTGATTTTAAACAAGCAATATCAAGCCCAATTCAAAGTGCATGTAATATGCATTACTCCAAGTTGTGCATATTGAACATGTTATGCTTCTAAATATACATTTGGGCCACATATACAACTGCAACATGATACAACTGCATACCCAGCTTATGGTAGCAGGCACTAGACTAGGACAGCACACGCACAGACGTTCATGTTGTAATATGAACACTCTGAATATTCTCCATATCAGTCTGTGTGTTGGTAATGAGCATGTTTTTGGCAGACAATGTTTGGGCTACATGACTAACACGACTAACTGAATAGACCTCCTCCTCCTTTCATTTTAACCCATTTTATACAGTATTAAGAGCCACACGGTTGATTTTTAGATCATCATTCATACATAAGCATTACCGTCAGATTTGCTTTGACAAACTAACTGTGTTTGTATCTATGTCCGTGCTGATTTGTGACATCTAATAGAACACTGTCCCTCATGCATCACTATGCAGTGTTGCTAATTCCAGTAAGACAGGCCATAATTAGGCTAATGCTTTAGATGATGTGACTACTGTACATCAGACGACTAAGAGGGTGACAGACAGTGACGGGAGACATGGATAGAGTACCACAGCCCTGGGAAAGGACAGATAAGGGAAGCAAGTGGCCGAACTCTGGGTCATTTGGCAAGGAAAGAGAGTCAGAGCTAGCTGGGCATAGCCTTGGGAAAAAGTGAGAATCCCCCGGAGGAAGGCAGCACTGACCCAGCAGGGAGAGACTTATGGAGCCTAAGCAGGAGAGTTGCGAGTGCTGCTGGGAACTGAGTCCCCAGTGTCCTGCCAGGATACTGCCTTCTCCCCCGACCCCTCTGGATACACACACACACATATGCACTGTAGCCCTCATCCTGCTTCAGGTCACGGGTTTCTGGGCAGCTTCCCACCGATTAGGTTCCCTTCCTCTCCTCCCTCTATCAGAGAGCCAATAGAAGTGACAGACTGGGATAGATGGATGTTAAAATTAGTTGTGGCTGAACTCTGGCTGTCACTCTCCATCCCACATCTCTTCTTGAGAAATACTGGTGCACTGTAGGCAAGGCCATAATCACAGTCCACGGTGTGTGGCAACAACAATTCTGGAAAACCTTTTTTTTTTCATAGTTCGCTTCATTTTGACGATGAATAGAAATGAAAGCACAAACAACTACGCTGATATCTTCAGTAAGGTATTATTCTGGCTCTTCAGCTTCAGTGTTTCTTGTGACAGGTTGTAGAGGTCCATGTCCATATGTTGCAATATCCACATCGTGCTTTGTGTCCAAACTGCTCTATTCTGATTTTTCTTTGATCAGATCAAAGCCAATTTTCACGTGCCGTTAGTAATGACATGGTCCACATGGTGGGTTTTGTTATGTTTGGTTAGTGTCTTTGTGGATGTCCATGTACAACCCGGTGGTGATCACACTGATTGTACATACTGTCTGCATGAATAGTGTTAGACTCTTCAAATGGTGATCTGGGGTCACAGGGTGCCCTCAATATTTGTGCTTACTTCCATGTAACTTCCATGTAGTGCATAGCTGAGCGTTGGGTAGCACAGCTGCCTTAAAGCAAGAACGTCGGAGTTCAAACTTCAGTGAATGCAAGTTAAATAAAGCCCCTAAGGTGAGAGCCCATATAATCAGACCTGCATCTAATTTAGAGCATCTTCAATAGGTGGTCACATAAATCAAAGTCAGATGTTTTGTGTCTTTATCATACATGTGCATGTTGTGTTTCTCTAACGAATAGAGCAGAGGTTCATGCTACTTTTCACATCTGGGATCACAACAGTCTCAGACAATCTAATCTTATCTCGAGTGTTTGCACTTGTGAATGGTACGGCCCATATTATCTGTGTGTTTACTGTCCTTGAGTCTGAACTGTGGATGAACCTTGTCAAATCTGCTTTTATGATGTGGAGCATTTTCATTAAAATGGCTCTCCCCCACCTTCACTCGTAATTAAAAGGCAGTGGGAGACTGGTGGTACCACCTCATATACCAGACCAGACAGTACCTGGCCTGGGGGTTACCACAATGTTTACGCTCCTACGCAGTTACCACACAGGCAGGCGTTTAAAGCATATGACTTTATGTAAGGCTGATGCGCATATTTGGGGGGTTTTCATTGGTATAAGATGGAAATATATTTGTAATTTAACAAAATCATCTGACTTTTTAGAATGTAATAGATTTGTGGTCATTGTTATTTCAGAGTATTTCCTCTTAGAAAGAGATGCTTAAAAAAAAGTGTGATTGGGGATGTGATGTGGCTCCAGTGGTAGCGCAGGTTGTCTACCCATCACAGGCTCGGTGGTGAAACTCTTTCATACCAGAGTCAACCAGAGTACCGTGCCAGACAGTGAGCCTGCTTTCAGTGACGCTGACAAGAAATTAGTGTGTGCAGTTATAGAGCTGGATTCAATGCTAACCTTTACTGTGTAGAAAGAAACAGGTATGACTTAACTGAACAGCTAGTTTTAAAGCGGTCTCCAGTACTTTGCAGAAAATTGTAGGCCCTTAAGGAAGAGGCACCAAAGAAGCGGTAAGTTCATCTTTAGTGCCAAAATGCTTGCACCAAGGTTCCATTGACCTAAAATGAAAATCAAAAGCAGATGTGAGAAAACTTTCAAAACTAACAAAATAACAAAAACTAATAAAGTAAAAAGACATAAGAAATGCTTTTTGTTATATTTGATGCCAATACGGTCAGCTTGGTCTGATTTATTGAGAGCTTATAACTTTTTTCAAAATGTGAACATGTTTTATTTTACAATGTAATCTTTTCTAAATCTTGTATCATAGTATATGTAAAGACTAAAACGATTAAACTAATAAAAGCAAAACTGAAACCAGCAAACACACTTGGAAAACTAAACAGAATTGAATTAAAACCAAAAACTGTGGTTTGCTCATTTTTACATATCTACAACAGAATGCTTCACGCAAGAATGACATAATAAAAGAAACTTTGAGAAATGCCCTTCGTGTAACTACAGTTTTTTAATGAGCTGCTGTTCTGTAGTACTACAGTCCAAACTAGTACGACAGGGCCTTGAACAATAAGGAGAAGCTACTAGAAGAAGTGATGCCTTGTGCGGTCTTTGTTGACTGGATGTCTCAGTCACACACATGGAGTTATTTTACTGCTGGAAATGTGAAAAATGGAACACCAAAAAAGGAACAACAATAGCCTGAAGTGTTCTCTCCTCCTCTCATCTTTCCACCCTGATTAAATGTTGTCACAGAAGGAGAAAAGCACATTTTCTGCACTCGCGGTTAAACTTCATGTGCCTATTTAGCCAAGAGAAAACAGCATGTTTCTTACATGGTCAAATTAGCAGGAAGCCATTGATCAGCTTTCTTTAAAATGTGTTTATATTCCCTAAACTCAGTTGTGAGTAACACACAATTCAGCACATTCCAGTAGTCATGTAGGAGTACGTGTAAAGGTAGCTTCTCGTTGGACAAGTGGCAGACCTTTGCATGGGAGAGCTATTCGTTCTGCCGACAGGTTCCACATGTAAAACTCTTCCGCTATCCGTAACGATCGTACGAGTTTGTCGTCCTTGTAAAAACACTGCCAGAAATGTCAGGCTTTGGTGTCGGGACCGTGGAGTTGTAGACTGAGGGCTGTGATAGAAAGCAGTAAGTTCACACCCTTGCTTTCTGGCCTGTCAAAAGCCATTATGTGCTGATGAGTGTGGAACAGCTGGAGGAGATAATTGAGACTGTACCACTTTATGGAGAATTAAGTCTTGGAGTCACTCGGCAATCACAATTAGAGTGTCTGAAAGTGTTAAAGTATTTAAGCATGGGTTTGCTCTGCTACGCGCAGGAAGGAAATCCGGCATGTGTCTGAAATGGGTACTGTGACTAATACTTCAGGACCA
Source organism: Hemichromis elongatus (assembly GCA_015108515.1). Lineage (NCBI taxonomy): Eukaryota > Metazoa > Chordata > Actinopteri > Cichliformes > Cichlidae > Hemichromis > Hemichromis elongatus. The sequence continues at coordinate 12,389 of VUQR01017986.1, read as the reverse complement.
ATATGTAAACAAACTAAATGCATGTGTACTTAGTTACAAATGTAGCATAGGCACACATGCTTGCTATCTGATCTTACTCAGAGCTTGTGTCACACAGGATTAACTGGATTCCAGGGGAACATTGTTTGCACAGACTGATAAGGAACAAGCTCACTGTGCTTCATCAGACCATCTGATCACTGGAAGAGGATGTAAAAATGACATCGGGTCAGACTTTGGCTTTCATCAAAACCTTAGCCGCTATAACAACAGACAACATTAGTTTGAACTAAGGGGGTTTAAATGTTCAAATGCACGATGAGCAGCTGTATGTGAATGTGTGCTGATTTCATTTAAAATAAAAAACACACAGTTTGCGAAATAACAGAGAAGTGGCGTTTTCTGTTTGGCTGTTGGATTGAGTCACAAAGCCGCCAGACCCCCCGAAAGGTCCATTATATGCTCATGCATGCAGGTAAAGGGTCTGGCCTTTACTTGGCGGGGCTTCCTGTCTCTGAGTGTGTGTATTTAGGCAGTTCTGAGTAGATAATGGTCCTGGGAGGCTGAACCGTGGTGGTGTAATGGAGACAGATAACCCAGCTTCACTGTAAACACCTGTCCTTGCAGTGTGATTCATGTTATACACACATGTAGACGGGCGCACACACACGGATAAAGGTGTCGGAGTCTGCATGTGCCGCTGCTGTGTCTTTCCATTATCTCTTAATGTGTGACTTCAGTTTGTTTTCTTTGCTCTAGATGTTCTGGCTTTTGGTTGTTACAGAAGCAGGTATACATTTAAAGGCACTGCAAATGTTAATGGCACAGGTGGCTGACTGCCTAGTTACAAAACCACATACCTAGAGTGGGTACTTGACAATAATGTATTGTAAAAGCATCTTCCTTGAGGGCCTAGACTATCACATAGCTGCTTTCTTAAACACATATATTTACTTGCATTTTTCTATCTTTTACCTAACAGGATGTTAGAGCAACCAGGCTCCTTTTTTAAATATATTATGTTCACTGGATTATCTGGAGGCTTTGCAGGCCATGTGGGTGTGCTGCAGATGTCCAAAAGAGCATATTTACATCATTGAACACTTAATGTTGTGTGTATTCTACAGTAATGCATCATTTTGTTTAAAATCATCACATGTTTTTAATGTGGTTATCCCCTGACAACCACGTAGCTCTAAAAGCAACATCTTAGAAACACCAACATACAACTTTAAAATGCACCACAGCTGAAATCAAAGCCTTGAGCTCTGTGCGATGTGGCTCTCTGCCAGTATTTATAAGGGGATTAATGTACTAATGTAAAGTAAAGGTGTCATATTAGCAAAACAGTGGATTAAACTTTGCACATTCATACAAACAAGTGATTTCTCACATATGCTAATCTGAGCCTGCACTGGTTCATTAAACCAGACGTGGCAGGTGTTCCCGTCTCCATCATCAAAGCTTCATTCAAGTTAATTCAAGTTTCTCACACGAAGCACGTTGGCCGAGGTGGTTACTAAATGAAAGCTGCGATCATCTACTCGCTGATGCTAGCTGTGTTTCCACTGGTAGCTGAACTGAGAGCAGTGAAAGCAGACCCAGTGGCAGCTTGCCTAACATGCTAGTTTCCCATCAGTCTGCTGTCAAAGATGAGTTTTTTGCGCATGTGCAAAACACCAAAAAAAACTCCGCCGGCCTCTCGGCTTGACAAGATTACACTAAATGAGCACTGTTTGCCTTGCTTGCTGTGACAGGATGCCAGTGATTGTGATGAAATTGTTTTCCTTGCCAGTTTTTCTTTGGTTCTGTTGTTTTGATGATATATAAAAAACCTCTAACTTTCCAGAATTTGTTTCTTGCATTGCTTTAAAATAATTTCTGGATGTAGAACTTTTCTATTCTGACATCATGCAGACATTTAGATGCCTTTCATTTCTGTATCTGGTATTCATTTGGTTAAGCAACGGGCACATGTGGTTTGGTTGCATGCACTACTGTGCAACTGAGACACTCATGCCTGGTTCTATGCACATGACTTTCAGCGTGTGTGTGTGTGTGTGTATGTGGACGCCAGGCTGTCTCCAATGGAGGAGGCCCAGTGTGTCAGTGCGGAGGTGGAAGGGGAGAGCTGGGCTAGTCTCTATAAATCAGGCCAGATTACAGAGGCAGAGAGGCCTGCAACTCCCCTCCTCTACCCAGCCTACTCTGCTTTATGTCAGCCGACACACACACCACTACTGTATGGTTTAATAGACGCTGTTCTAGCAGCAGAAACCTTGGTACACAGACGCCGTCTTAGGCCTTCCAGTATGCTTTTCTATTGTCGATGACTGTGTTGTTAACACTCTCTGTAAGGTTGTACTTGATATCGTGTTCCCATGCAGCACAGCTATATTTAAGTTTGAGATAAGAGAGTCAGGAGTAATTGTTAAGTGTCACAAAATAGTAAGCACCTTTTTTTTAAGATGTTTATACTGTAGAGATTTTAATAGTCAGAGAAGGAGGAACTTGGCAGAGAAGCTGCACTGACAGTAGCTCACAGAGCAGGCCCAATGCAGCCACAGGACATGTTATGTTTTGATTAGGAGTGAAGCCACATTCGCAGACATTCACGACTTGGTGTGATTGGCTGTGATGTATTTATATGTCCTTATTCCCACTGTGATTAAAGGAAACAAGTTGCTGACATTGACTTTGAAAAACATGGCGATCGAGTTAAAGGAATGAACACTAGAAACAAAAGGAAAACATACGTGTTCGTTACTTCGTGTACTGAACAACAAGTAACTGTGAGATGTTCCACATATAAGCCAAAAGTAATGATGACGTCAGTGAAAACACTAGGATTCCATTTTTGTTAAAGACTTTTTCACCAATGTGGTTTTTATTAGACACACTTTTGTTGTGTAAGCCACATAGTCGTACTTTACCGTGATCTTACGTCTCATCGTGACTTAAGCTCGGGTTCAAATCAAACAGTGTTGCTACAACTTGTAGTGTTGATTAGAGCGTGGGGTATTTCTCGTTGGTCTACAGCTTTCAGACGACAGAGTTTGGATGTGGTTTGGATGTTTGTTATTTGAGGACTGATTTTCCTTTTTGTGTTGCAGTTTGGTCAGCTTTGGGGGAGATAACTACTTTTTTCACTCGTTCAAAAACAAACCCATGTCATCCAGTGTTGTCTCACAGACCAGTGCACATTAAAAATAAAGCTGATAGAGGACATAGTGTGTTACTATTTTTTTTCTATTATGTTTTGTTTTTATTCCCGTGTGTTCTTGTTCTGTTGCTATCCCCAGACTTTGTACAGGGTTATATACAGTAGATTGCTACCACGCTACAGTGTTATTGCCAGAACCTTGGCTCCTCCTAAGAAACTGAAGCTGTATGGGTTCACTGTGTTAAACTTCTCTTTCTCCCAGTCCCGGAGCCTCCATGAAAGCCCTGATGGAGCTTTTTACAAGCAGCTCATGCTACCTCCTGACACAAGGAGTATGTAGTTTATTCATCATGGACATCTTTATTCTGCTATAATAATTTGTCTTGCAGCCACTTAGCGGTCATGGCTGTATTTGAAGTTTTTCTAAATCAAGTCTGTCTCAAGATCTTGGCTTTTGATCTTCGGGCAGAGCTTTTAATGTGTCCATTCTTCATCTCTGACACCAAGAGTGATTATTTGTTATGTTTTCAGTAGCCCTATCGTTCGGGCAGCTCTGATCACCCGTCTATATAATCCCCTCCAAAACCTTCTGATGTATAATAATGGTTTTCGTGTTTTTCTTTCCTATTTTTGGGCAAGGAAAGCTCGCAATATGATGTTATGGCCATCCAGCACTTTCTCTGTTCTCTCTCACCATAGTTTGGAATTTAATTGTGTTTTGACAACTCTTTTCCATAGCTGGCCCAATTATAGCCTACAGTTGGGCTGGTAATGATAGTTGTTAATGGGGTGAAAAATGGACGTGCATCTCTGACAGAAACCATAAGCAGATCCTTTGAAAGGAGCCAAGGAAAGCACAAGCAGGAATGACCCAGCAGTGCTCCCGTCCTCTTACGGCCTTTATATAGCATGCGAGGCTCCTAGCATCTCTTACCAGGCTTTTACTGGCCTGTTATGTGTGTAGGGCAGCTATACTGTCAGTATTAAAACATCAGAGCAGTCAGTAGCAACGTCAGGGCTACTGTACGAGGCCATGGGAATGGCTGTGCGTGACCCATCACACACACACGGACACACTTTTCGAAATGTCGTCAAATTTCTCACGCTTTTTTCTCTTCCTTTCCTCTCGCCGCTCCTCCTCCTCCTACTCCACAGCCTCCTTCTTTTTTCTCCCCCCGTTTCTCTTTTCGCAGGGAAAGTATTGATCGGCCTCTTCCCAAAGTTATTTTTAATCAAAGATAAACAAGGAATCCACATTTCCTTGGGAGATGTGGGGTTGCTTGAAGTGTCCTGCTCTTTCTTACAGTTTTCTTTATGCTCGAGGGCGGTGCCGAACGGGAGAGATGGAGCAAGAAAGGGGAGCGCGCTCGTCGCATGAGCGGGGGTGGGTCCAACGGGTGTTTAGAGAATAGCACAAGTGCCACCACAAAGTGGGAGACGTGGGAAGTCCGGCTTTAGTCTCAGTTAGTTGTAGCACATCCTATTATTATCCCCTGGACTGTGTGACAAAGCTGACCAGAAGAGACCCCAAACACACACACACACACAGCTAGACTTCTCCCCTCTCTCACACAAACACAGGCCAGGCCATTCCCAAGTCTTATTTCTTCTGGACTTTATGGGAACACTTAAATTTAGCCCTGGCAGGGAGTGCAGGCATAATAATCAAAGCCCTTGTCACCAGGCTCTCAGTGCTAGGTGGTCTCGCTGCTCCTGAGGGAAGTTCTCACCCATTGGAAAGCATATTTCCTTCTCGGCACACTGGCACAGTTGGGACCTCTAATTATTGCTGGGTTTTTTTGTTTTGTTTAATGCTAATGCTCAGTTCATACTTTTACAAGCTAACATGATTGACACTGGTGGAACGCACCCTAGGATCAGAGTATTACTGTAGTAGTAATAAGCTTAAACAAATTCAATCAAACTGGTCTTGCTTTTTCCTGCCGTCAGCATGTTTGTGGTTGTGGCTGACGCTGGAGTTCAGATATTACCATTTTATTTAGGAGGGTCTGGAGGGTCTTAACAAATGCAATGGTCCTCATTTACTCATATGTATCTTGCTTAAAAACCACATGATCTCGATGCCACACCACCATTTTTTCTATATAAGGAAATACTTTTATCTCCCGGTGGGAGTGGATGCAAGAAAGTCAGAAAAAAGTCCGACTAAAGAAACTCAGACAACCGTGTCCAAAGAAGAAGCCCGAAAAGCCACACCTTGCTTCCACCACAGTGACCTGTCAGTGTGAGAGGAGAAACTCACTGCAACGAGACCAAAAAGTCCAGATACTCCAACGTCTGTGAATTAGAAATGAGAGGGTACATGATGACATCCAGTAATAATGTGTCATTTTGGATGAAATCTAATTTAACATCATCAGATTAGGAATAATAGGAAATGTTTACATTAAAAGGGTATAAAGATTCAAAAGATTCCTCAGACTTTTTGTGTCAGATAAAAGTTACAAATTTACAAAAATAAAAACAAGTTTCATATTATCTGAAAGATTTTTAGCAAATATCCTAAAAATCTTCTTTCTGTTATTATTAATCTCTTCACTCTGGGAAGGAGAAGTATCTAGGAACACTGATTATGGCTGCTGTGGACGAGGTGCAGTTATCAATTCCTTAAATCACTCGGCCCTTTGAAAAAAATCCAGTTTTTGCAATACTCAATGCACCCTTAGTGCTTTCTGACTCCCCTCAAATCTCTGGATACTTCTGGATACTTTTATCCACTGCAACAATTGGCCATATTATTTAAGCAACATCTCTACTGTAACATGATTTTAGTACTTTTTTTGGGGGGGGGGTAATCTGTGCTTCGGTCCATCGATAGATCATCTTGACTTAGCCACAGGGGTGCCGGAGCCGAGCCCAGCTGACATTAGGCAAGAGATCTCACGCACAAGTTGCCAGTCCATTACAGAGGACTCATATTCATCAATGGTTAAATTCAATGAGTAACAGCTGACTTCAAGCCACAACTACCAACAAAAAAAATCCAACAACTCGTAAAGTTGCCACGAGCGATGACAACGACTTGTAAAATCAATAGACTACTATTAAAGGCTGGTGATACGTAACCCGTGTGTTTGGGTGTGTCTCCGCGTGTACTCGCGTGGTTCATCGTGTAACAACCCCCAGGAGGTCAAAGGTGATGAGGTGCTAAGAAGTTCTTTGACACTTGACACAAACACACACACTGGCTGCCGTGGTTCCCCACAGAGCAGCACTGTCACCACCTGGAGCCAACGACTAATGAGCCTGTGATGTGTGAAACAACCTGTGCTTGTGCACATGTGAGTGTACGTCTGCATCATTTCCCTAACTATTCTCTTTTCTCTTTTCCATGTTGTCCTGCTGACGCCGTCCGATGTATTATAACAGGTCAGTGTTCTTTCTTTTGTATGACATTACCGAATGAAATTGACGGCGAGGTCTCTGTGAAATCCCTTTGAAACGGAGAGGTCACGAGGTTGCCCTCTAATTGTGCTTTTAATGGTGACCCCTTGCTGCCCAAGTGGAAATAAAAGTGTCAGACACTAAAGCCATCACACCAGTGTGACTATTTCTCTGAAACTCAGCGACGAGTTTAGTTTCAGACGACCTCTTGCTGTCACGTCACATTTCAGAAAGAAATTCCCCGTATCAACACAGACCAGGCTGCACGTTTCTTTATCTCTCCATTGCTGAGGCATCCAGCAGCATGAGGATGAGGTTCTGTTAGGTGCTGTTTGGAAAACATGCTGTTAAAAAGTCTGTTTGTTTGTTTGAAGGACTTTTACATCATCAACACAATGTAAACACTGAGCAGCCAAACACATTACAGAGAAAAACTAGACAGACAGTATTATGTTGTTCAGCTTCAGTTTGTACATATATATTATATAATGTTCAGTTTCTTAATGTTTTGTTTTTTTACTTTTACTGTGTTCACCCCCCACCCCCCTTAATGTGCTCATTAGTGTAAAAACAACAACACTAACAACACCGTGGTGATAATAGACAGTTTGTACCGGCAGCTTTGGTCGGACTGAGTGTGCAAATCCTGATGTAAGTCAGCAGGTCTAGTATTTAAACCCCCGTGCTGATGATGTCATTCGTGCACATTCCCACAACACGAGCAGCGTTGCGTGTTCTTCTAGACACATATAGCTTTATTGCTCCATTTGTCACTGCCAGTATTTCGGGGGGGTTTTCACACTCCCAAGGTGAATAGGAATGAATGATGGCCAATAGGCTCAGCTTTCTTCAGTCTTCCTCTTCTCCCTCTATTCCGTGAGAAACTCAGGGAGGATGAGGGAAGTGGAGCTCCTCATCAATCCATCCGCAGAGAGAGAGGGTGATGGGGTTCTAAGGAAGGGAAGGTGTAGGAGGCACGGTTTAGCCGAGGGGAGTCCCAGCAGCGATGCACGCGCACGCACACACACGTACGCGTACGCAGAGGAAGAATAACACCCATATATCTGGCGCGTCAACAACTGGCCTCTGTTTGCTCAGCGCTGACACCGGCACAGCCAAACTGCTACCGGACTTTCTCATCACACATGTTTGGTGCTGTTTGTGTGTGTAGGTGAACAACTGGGCACTTTGATTGTGTGTGTGTTGGCCCGCATGTCCATCTGTATTTGTTTTTTGTGAGCACAAATGTTGGCTGCCCCTAGGTGTGCGTGCATGCGAGCGTGTGCGTGCGGGCGCACAAGTGTCGTGCCAGATGGACTCGGACTTTTGTGGATGGCATCGGCCGGGCACGAATATTGTGGTAGCCACAGTATGGAGTCCTTCTGTGCCACATGCTGATGGTTGCTTTAGGGCGAATGACTTCACCACTTATTCATTTTAGTTAACGCTGTTTGTAATATTTTGTGTTTTTGTCTCTTCATGCCAAATATTTGCATTTATATTTGCAGCCGTGGCACCAACACTGTCTTTACTACCACTTTAATAATAATAATAATAATAACAATAATAATAATAATAATAATGATGATAATAATAATAATAATAATAATAATAATAATAATAATAATAATAATAATGTTAATAATAATAATAATAATAGTAATAACAATAATAATAATAATAATAATAATAATAATAATGATGATGATGATAAGGGATGATGCACGGATTGTGCAATCATGGATAAAGTGTTTAAAAGTGTGTCAGTCATTCAGTCTCTGATTTTCTTCCACTGCTGCCTAAGCAGAGGGTTTTCTGCCACCTGTTTGCTAACTTTTGTTTAGTTTGCAGTCCTGACTTAAAGTGCAACCACCAGGAGTCTCATGACGTTGGTGAGTTGACGTTGTATCTGTCTCTGATGCTTCTGTCCTGCCCTCCTTTCACAGCTTTGCTTCAATGCAAACTTCGTGCCACCAGCTGTATCCATCTTCTAATTTAGTTTTGTTTTCATCGAGACCTTCTCCTTATTTCTGCTGTGATGAACGATCACTGCTGCAGCTAATCTCCTGTCGGTCTGTCTTTTTCTACCTGGACCGCTGCCTGCCGCTCCTCGGTGCGGATTTGGCAAACTACAGATCTCCCGATTGGAGGCGAGATTGCCTTTTTGACAGATGAGGTGGAAATGTCTGCTTTTTTTTTTTTTTCTCAGAAGTATTAAGTCTGGTATGTTTTGTGCACTTTGCATGCAAAGAATTTGGCTCCAGTTTGTGAATCACATCCAGAGCTACTGAGCCTTTTTTTCCTCTAAACTCTACAAAGTGCAATGAATACTTCAGTTGAGGATCTTGCAAAGTCATATCCTTCGCGGCTGCGAGAAGCAACTCTATAACTTATTGCCCTTAAAAAAAAGAAATCACTTAGCTCTCTGTTTGATCTTCTTGGTGAAATATGCCGCCAGACAGCGTTTCACATAATCCCGCGCCGTTCGTAGCCGACGATGGGCCTTATGACTGCAGTAAATTACAAAATGGCCGACCTAAGCAGAGGGGCTAGGAAAGACGAAGAGGGAGGGAAAGGATGGCAAAAACACACTTTGGTAAACTAGCGTCTCCCCCACCTCTGCTCCAGCTCCCTGGGATCAAACAAGAGGGAGGATTTGGACGAGTAAATCATTTCCTTCAAGTGGTGAACTCTGAAGGCCAGCAGGATGAGTCAGACGTGTGTGTTCATATCAAGTGGAGGCATCGCAGTAACACTTTGCCAGAAAGCCTTTCTGCTTTTCTCTCACACTCTTCCTCAAATGATGGAAAATGTTGGACTTTGAAGTCCCGATAAGGAAAATTCATCAGATTCTCTCTGGCTGCGCTCGCCGGTGAAACCATTACATCTACCGATGTTTATTGGGCGGTGCCCCGAGTCACCGGGTAGAAAAACATCCTTTCATCTTACCGAAGAAAAATTATTAGCTAAGCTTGTCAAAACCCTTCAGTGCAATGCTCTGCCTTCATGTGTTATAACCTTCAAGGTTTAAGAGACATTGAAATAGAGAACGGCTGTAGTCATTTAGTCTGTCTCGTGTTTTTTTTGAGGGAATTTTTATGCACGTGAGCAGAAATGTAAGTTCATAATAATGAAGGTAACAGAGAGGTTTAAAAAACAAATGTGTGTGCTTGAAGCTCCATCCTCACCTGTAGCAGGAACATCCTACCCAAGTCTAATTGTTGATTCATGGCCCTGTCTGCGAATCGCTGCGGCTAATATTACAGTCACTCTGAAAACTGAACTTGTGACATTTATAGCCATGCTGTGATATTATTGTACCGGCGCGTTCACAGCAAACCCTCCTTTGAAAAAGCCCCGTTTTTTCTTTTTCAGCCCATCTTATAAAACTCCCTGTGTTTGAGCGTGCGTGCGTGTGAGTGTGTCAGATGTGCGAATGTTTTATCTTTCCTCAGTTATCCTTTTTCACTTAATGACTATTCCTCTGGACGCCACAGCCAGACATTGTGTTAAAAGTTTCCTCCTCTGAGGTGTAACGCAATCTCGCCACGGTCAAAGAGGCTGACAGGGCTGGAGACACTGGTGTGTGTGCGTGTGTCAGTGGGACTGGGGCCTGTCACTGTGTGCTCAACAAAGTAGCAGCAGTGTGTCCACGGCGCAGCACTTTGACTCCATGTGTTTGTGTTGCTTTGTTTAATCTTGCTTACCTGCAAGTGTGTGTGTGTGTGTGTGTGTGTTTGTGCGCGTGCGTGCGTGCGTGTGTGTGTGTGTGTGTGTTTCTGGTTTGAGGTTATTGTGAGCGCCGGGTGAAAAGAAGCAGAGCCTGGATCTGCTTTCTATCACACCGATCTGCTGAGGGCCAGAAAAGACCCGACTTCTCACACACAAACAGGCGCACACACCTATTCATGCACAGTTGATTAAACCAACCAATAGTCAAACAGAAGAAGAAGGTGAAACTCGCTGGGCTGCACATGCACGGCACAACCGGTGTAAAAATAGATTTCATGCAATGCTGTTTTCTAATCTGCAATAATCCTAAAAAAATGTATACTAAGAAATATCAGCAAGTCTCACACAGCAGCGAGCCACCAGCTTCGGCATGTGTTGTCCATCAAATCCACACAATTATTCTATTTGTCACTTTTAGTGGTGAATTTTGAAATATATTTTCAGATCTAAATCTTCAAAACAGCAAAAAAAATAAAATAAAATAAAGTTGTAATTAATTAAAACTATATTAATGAATTTAAGTTACGCTGTCAGGACGTTAATGTCCTTTCCCTCGCTGTGCTTTATAGAAGTTGAGTATCTGCTCTAAAGCACTTTATCATAACTGACATTACAACTTTGTGACTCTGTTTCTTTACTTGCTTGTCTGCAGCTTGATGGTATTGATGACATCATAAGCAACGGATCAGAAATCATAAAAGTGCTTGTCATCACATCTCCAAGGAAGGGTGTTTTTCAGATAAATAGCAGGAGGGGTTTGCTGAATTTTGGCGTTACACGCTCAGAATGTTGTCATAGAATAGATGAAACTGAACGTGTTCACTTGATGGGCTTGACGTATCACTGCCATAGACACGGACACAAAGCCTGTAATAAACATGTCATGGCAGGCTTTATATGCTACTCAGCAAAGCACCAGCAGGATGTGAAGGAGCGAGGCGGGCTGTGGTATTAGAAAACGTCTAAATTTTAAAACTACGATGACGTAATAAACATTTCTCGTGTTGCGCTGTAAGGCCACGGCCACGACGTGACTTCTAACACAGTGGTTACCATACAACACGTGATGAAGTCTAAATAACAGAGGTGTACTTTGTAGGGCAGAGCAGATAGAAACATTCATGTCTACCTGTTCTGTGATGTCACATCTGTGGATTACGGCAAAATGATTGCATTAATTATGATTTGAAAGTTTTGACTCTCTTTAATTAAACTGCATTGCAAAAAGTATTATTACTGAGTATTATTAGAATTTATATTTCAAACCACGTGTTTAAACAGGGTAGATCAACAGTAATGATTTTTTTTGTCTGCACTTGTTACATTGGGTGGTCACGCTTCTCCCTGCTTCATTTGTGCAGCAGAGATTTGTAGAGATGCTATGAATTCAAATTCCCAGCTGACCGCTCCTAACTAACTGTCTAACCTGCCTCGTGGTTACGGTTGCTGTGATGTGGTGCTGTGTGAATAAAAATGAATTGAGTCGAACTAAAAGTTTGCCAGCCCGGAGACGCAGATTTGTGTGACATTTGTTGTTTGTTATGTTTTAATCAGTTAAAGTGAGCTAACCCAACACTTCGAGGACTATGGTTTTGAGTCGTTTTTCACACAGTTGCGCGTCCAGTACCATGCATGCATGAACCGTTAGACGAGACGACCTGCGTCATTTCCATGCGTTGTTTATTTACTTTCTGGCTCTTTAAATCGAGCGGCGAAATGGCGAGACAAAGCACCGAATGTGTCAGATGGAATGATAATGAGGTGGAGCTGTTGCTCCGAGTCACAAATGAGTTCATATTAATCTTCAACACGGCCACTAAAAACTTTGAGCAAACAAAACAACTGCCGTACGATGCCGTCTGACCATCTTGGTTAAAGTGGTCACATGACTGCATCATATGACTAACATACGTCATCGTTTTTAAAAGTCTGCGTTTTGGCCGTCCACACTACGCCAACACGCTGCGTTTACAGATCGATGCGTTTTCGAGAGCGTTTCCAAAAACGCTCCGTTTTCCCTCCGTCTCAGTGTGGACGGGAGGCCGAAACGGAGACAAAAAGATGCGTTTTCAAATGAAAACGCATTAGTGTGGACGTAGCCTCAGTGATC
>VUQR01017983.1:0-11219 GCA_015108515.1 Hemichromis elongatus | reverse complement strand
TTTATTTTTTTTATTTTTTTAATTTAATATGGACATAGCAATAACATTGGACGAACCAAATGCATTGTTTTAAGTGTTATAGCACGGATGCTAATTTTCAACACCAACACATAGGGGGCTTTTCGAATTACAAATGTTAAAATACAATATACAAAACTACAAAATACAATATACAAAACACATTTTAAACATGTGAACAACTCTGCCTTGACTTCAGCCAAGGTTTCAGCTCTCTGTTAAATGTCCTCATGTTGGTCTTCAGTTTTAGTCCAGCAGGGAGAGAGTTCCACAGACTAACGCCCTTTCTTTTTCTTAATTAATTTAAATAATCTTAAATTTGGACATTAAAAACTGAATGCATTGATCAAATGATTTTAAAAGACACGTAAAATATTCAAGTCTCTTACATAAAAACGTACTTGTTCATTGTTATGCACAACTCATTTTTAAAAAAAACTGCAATTATTATCATTTCGTAATTTAATCGTCAAAAAACAGTAAATGAGTAAAAAAAAAAAATGTAAATTTGATTTAATGATATGCGATGTGTGGTCCAGCTCAGCATCTTCTCATTTACACTCGTGAAGGTAAGTGTAAAATGTATATTCATTTAATTATTTGCACCCTGCTAGGACTGGGTCAAACGCCTTTTGGCACAGATTCAACAAGGTGCTGGAAACATACCTCGTAGGATTTTGGTCCACACTGGCATGCCTGCTATGCGTCACCAGATCCCACCATGACACACATCATGATGGGATCTGGTGACTGTGGGGGAGAAGGTACTATGGAAAACCCTGGAAACCATTGCGAACCGTCCCGAGTGTATCCGAGGGGGCTCACAAAGGGGCTCAATTGGCTGGTCAGTAGCGTCACTCGATGAGTCATGTGTCATGAGAGCGTGTTGTTCACGAAAATTACAACCGGCATTTTTGAAATCCGGCAACGACGAAAATGTCTACAGAAAACAGCGCTGTGGTCCCCAGAGTTTAACAACATGTCACAGACCAAGCAGCAAGTATATTCTTGCCTCGACGTCCACCTTTATTGTAGCGTTCGTGTCGCAAATTAATTAAGTCGCGTGACACTCGGACGCGTTGCTATGACAACGACTCATTACATCGGGAGGTAATCCATTGTAATGGAAAAAACAGTTGAGCCGTGGCGAGTCGATCAGAGTCCGTACTAATGGAAAAGAGGCTAAGAGGCTAAAAGCCTAACGGGACCTTAAGAGCAACACTTTTCCAATCTTCTATCATTCCTTTTTGGTTAGGCTGTGTTGTTGTATCTCTCCTTAAAACATTGAGACACTTGTGAGGGAAAATCCTCACAATTTTCAGCAGTTTTTAAAATATGAAGTCCGTGCAGTCAGGCACCAACAACCATGCCATGTTAAGTCACTTAAATCATCTATCTTCCCCATTTGGATGCTCAATTTGAACTTCAGCAGGTTAATTTGGCCATGTCTACAAGCCCAAATATATTGAGTTGCTGCCATGTGATTGGCAAATTAAAGGATGCAACAAGCACCTGAATGGGTGACCTAACAAAGCAGGTAGTGAGTCTGATATTTTGCCAGTGAATGAGCTGCACAACTACGTAGCCACAATGTAACAAAAAGAACATAAATGACAATCACCATTTCAAAACATTTAATTGTTTAATTTAATTTGTCACAGAATCACAAAAAGGAATACAGTTTTAAAAAGCAGATAAGACCACACCATTTGACACAAAAATGTGACATTTAAATAAAAGTGTCAGAAGTTAGTTTTATTTGTTAAATGGAGCCCTGTAACAGGTCAACATGACACAGGATCCACACAACAAACAGCAAATCCTCACAAGCACATTTTCAAGTTTAATTGTGTACTCAGCACATAAACTACCATCATTGAAACTGCATAGAGAGTAAGACACTGCACAAATTCCTTCATTACCAATACATAATTCAAAGCAAATTTCTGTGAGGTTTAAAAAGAAATAATTAAACAAATACTAAGAGTTCAGAAGGAAAATGTATACTTGATTTCATTCTTCACAACCAGCAGAATAATCTAAGTAATCTAAGCCATCATTCCAGCTCTCTGAAGTTGTAATACGGCACACTAGTGTTTCAGCTGACTGTTCGGTGACAATATGATGCTGATCAGTTTTCCAAGTATTAAAATCAAAGATCTGGAAAAATGAAGATGATCTGATAATAACGCTACAGGCAAAGACAAACAGTGTTTGTTATTGTTCATTTAGAAAAAAAAAACTTTGCACCAAATCATGTTTTGAACATTGAGATATTTTGGAGTAAGAGGATTATTCCGGCTCTCCTGTTAGAGCTACGTGAAACTTAGGATTTTACCTCTGGAAGACAACAATAAACTTAAATGTGTGAATCTCTTTTATTGTAGAGGCTCAACATGTCTTGGACTCCTCCCTGCTGAGCGAGAGCACTGATCTGAATGTAGGCTAGAAAACGTACACAAGATTTTCCAAAATCTTTAGACAGACATCAGCTTCCTTTTACTGCAAATCCAAACTCACCAACGCTGAATGTAGGGCCTGGGCATACGCTGCAGAACAAAAAAAAAAAAAGAAGTTTTCATCATGTAGCTGGACTGAAACTCATTATGCAAGCAGATGGCTGAGTGTGAAGTTCTCACCTTTGGGATTATTGTAGAAGACACAGTTGTTAGCGCAAGTGTCGGGGTGGGAGTCCCAGAACGAGGACGCACAGCAGCAGAGAGGAGGGAGCTCCAGTTTCGCCTGAGACATTCGCTCCTTTATTTGAGCTCTCAGAGCTTCAATGAACCTGCAGAAAAAAAAAGGAGAGCTTCAGCTTCACAAAGCCATGCATACCTTTTTTTAAACAGTGGTTTGTGAGGGTCACACTAACAAACATGGGGCATCGCATTTCTAATACATTTCTTATTTGTGTAACTGGACCTTAAAACATGTCAATTTAATTATATATTCATTACTGAAGTCACAGCTTAAGTCAAGCTCATTTTATTTTTAACAAGACAAAAAAAATTAGAAAGTAAAATTCAACTCTTTACCACATAGAGACGACTTCACATTCTCCCCTTCACATCCTCTCATACCCATAATGACCAGCTCTGATATCTCAGTATAAATCAGTAAAGACGTGGTTTGAAATCCATTAGTTTTCCCGATGGTAGCCCTGGTAAGCTGTATAGGCAGAGATCAGTCTCAACAACTTTGATATACACACATTCATTTGGATCTGAAAGCAGGCCTGAAATACAACAGAAACCGCTCAGCTCAGTTTGCTTTAGGCCTGCTTATAGAACAAAATGACTGGACTTACATTAGAAGTTAGTGAGGGTATTTTCTGTCTATGCAGCTACGCTAGAAAAAACATGGAAGCTATTCTAATGGTTGTCAAACAGCTTCCTCATTGATATATCCTGAGGTGTCAAAATTTGTCATTGTGGGTACAGGGGAGGTCGTGAAAAGTCGTCTTTATTAGGGAAAGAGTTGAAGGCGTTTTATTTTCCTCCTATTCTACTCAATTCTTACTCAATTTCCCTCTGGGATTAAACAAGTTTCTCTGATTCTATATGAGGGATGGATGTGATATCTGAAACATGTTTAGTCCACACATCCACATTATTACTCAGCCTCGGTTATGTGTACATGGTCACTTTGTACCTGAAGTAAAACCACTGGATTAGAACCCAGGGGCGTCTTAATCCAGGTTTAAGTCTTTGTCCAGTTCTTAATCCATACAAGAGTTGTTTTTAAAGTTTTCACACAGCTCAAAAAAGGCTGTTTACTGATCACTTGCCAATATACCAAAATGTCTTGATTACGCACCACATCTCATTGAACCTGGAAATCGATCTGTCTCTAATCTAGAAACAGGCAGAAGATACTGATGGGGAGAAATTTTGTGCGACTCCAGATGAGTGGTAGAAAATGAAACTGTTAAGACAGCAGCATTAATCATCCACAATATTATAAGAAAATCAATAAACAGCCAAAAAAGCTTCAAAATTAATCCAACAGACCCACATATGCCCCATCTCTCAAATACCTACTAATAGGTTTGCTGCAGGTTTACATCCGTTATCCTATTGAAGGCAATAAGACTATTCAGTTGAGTTGCTTAATTACCTAGAAGCTACTTTGCCTTTCTCCTCTCTTTTCCTCCTCTGTAGCTCCTCAACTCTCTCCTCCTCCTCAAGCTTTAGTCGCTCCAGAATTAGCAGCTCCCTCTCTTCCAGTTTGTGCCTGGCCTCTGTTACCTGCCGAACTCTCTCCAGCCTCCTCTCTTCCTCCAGACGGGTCTGTTCTTTCTCCAATTTGATCCTTCAGTGAAGACACGAACACATGAAAAGAGATTTTTAACTGATAATAACATGTAATTTCAGTTTAAAGGTGTTTTTTTTTTATTACTCTGCATATCTACTGTATTCCAATCAAGCTCACTGTTCAGCTAAGCAAACAAATGTTTTTATTTTCTCTGAAATGTGTCATGTTACAGAGACCTGCTCGCTGACACTTTATATAGAGATCTCAGCATTCAGATACACTTTAATGAAACGCCCCAAACCACAAGAGGAAGCGATACAGCATGAAATAGTACGCCTGTCCTGTCTTCACCTTGCTGTTCTTTTCAGGTGCTTCCTGTGCTGCTTGTTCTCCTTCACTTGCTCTCTCTCGATGTTCATGGCCAGGCGGCGGTGCATCAGAAACTGAGACTGACGCTGCAGAGACAAACACGTCGTCTGTGATGTCTGACATCAAACCAGTAAAGCCAAAGCTTTGTGCATGCTTCTGATTCCTACCTGTCTTTTCAGTTCTTCTTGGTCAGTCAGAGGCCAGACTCTGAGGCTGGGCAAGAATCCAGAATCAGGGTGTGATTGGTCAGGACTCCACGATGAACATTCACTTACCTGAAAAGCATACAAATAAAATAAAGACAAGTGAAGACTGATCTACTGACATTCAGTCAAAGTAAGGTTAAGGTGTTAACAGCTCATTATCATCAATAAGTTGACATTCAAAGACAAAATACTTATTTTTTTAGTTGTTTTTTTTAATAACAATAAAAACGTATTCCTCCAAAATATAATTTTATAAACATAAATTTTTAAATATCAAAAGATGTGAGACGGAACTGGCCATTAGATTTATATATATTTTTTCCATTAACCTCACACATATCTATCACATCATTACCATGATGATGATGATATGGTAATAAAACCTGACCCAGTTTCAGGCTTGTAATTCTGCTCTTTGAGGCGTTCTATCATGCTCATAAACTTTCATAAACTATATGTGTTTATGATTTGACATTAGTGAACCAGAGGCTCACTCTTAAATCTTTAGCCCTTGAAGCTCGTTGCTAAATTTGAGTGGTTCCAGACCTGCTTATGGAACAGAATAACTGGACGTCTGTCAGAAGTTAGTGAGGGTGGCATCTGTCAGTGCAGCGACCCAGAAACTTTTCTAATGGCCGTCAAACCACGTTTTTATTAAAATATAACAAAGTGTCAAAACTCAATATTAAGGGTACAATCGAGGTAATCTAGTCTTTGTTGGAGAAAGAGTTAAGTTTGTCTTCATGCCTTCTACACAGGATGGTTAGAACAAAATGATTCTTAAGAGTGCACACTGGACTTTGACATCAAAGGTAATGATTTACACTCACTAAATGCTGTGTAAGGCATTTAACAATGCAGCAATAGAGAGGAAGAGAAAAGCCTACTAGTCTTCCTAGCACAGAGCTTTCACCGTGACATACACCAACATTTAAAGCATCAGATTTCATGTTTACTATCACATTGCAAAGAGCCAAGTTCTGACCTTTACTCCACTACGTCCGATAAATTGCCTGAACATCAAAGTTAATAACAACATCTTGCTGTTTTTAGCCTGTTTAAATATGGCATAGCTACTGTGAAGCCACCTATTAGTTCTGCTTCCCATTTGAGTGGCTTGTCCATCTCAGTGTATCCCTGCCCTAAACATACCCAGCTTAATCTTCATTTTTGACTGACTGAAGAGGAAGCAAAGGGTCGTTTTCCATAGACTTGTTTCTTTTTGCAACCAGGAGTCACCCCCTGCTGACCATTATGAAGAATGGAGCTTTAGGGTACTTCCATGCAGGCTTCACTTTTAAGATCCAGAAGCTTTACATCCATTTTTTAAATAATATATGAGGTGGGTTTTTAATGGAGGTGTACAGCAAATTCTAAATTCACTGAATTTCAATGGGGAAAAAACAAAAAAAAAAGCATCTCACAGTGCAAATGCACCTGCTTACAGGGCTGTAGACTAACTTTTTTTCTTAGGTGCACCAGCACAAAGGTTAGGTGCACCCAAATTATTCAACCGCATTAACCCTAACTGTTTTACATGTTCATTTTTTGGGGAACATTGCTGTCCATACAGACAATAGAGTAAATGATAAACTAACAATCTTGTCAACACAAAGTTCCTCATTTGGAGCACAGTTCTACAAGAAAGATAAGTTACTGAAAGTGCTTCTGCTTAAAGTGCTTTGGCAATGTTAAACTTAATCATCATCTCGGCCTCCTCTGAAGACCTGGTTGCTGCTGCCTGCTGCTGAAAGGCAGTGGGGGACACTTGGGCAGTGCATTTATTGTGACATATAATGTTTTCTAAATACGCTGTGCTTTTCCAGTGTTCAGAAGTTAATGGCTCCGTATCAGAGCACTGGCTATGAATTTCAGATGGATCAGGCCTTAACTTAACGAAAAAGTTATCAATCGCTCTTTTCATCTTTGATTTCACACAGTAAGACAGCCAAAAGACTTTACTCATTTAATGATCTATTTGGTTTATAGTTATTAATAATATATTGTTGTTACAACAGGAAGAACAAAACTAGAAAGAAGTCAAACATGAGAGAATTAAATATGGCACCAATTTTTTCTTCCATGTGTAGTTTTTCCTCCTTTACTTATCCCATCACCTTCCTCTTGTCCTCCCTCCACCTGCTCCATCTTCAGATATCTCTGTCTGTACATTTCTAAACCATCCTAACCTTGCCTCTCTATTTTTGATCTCCCTGTCCGCTAACCTAGTTTTCATTGTATCATTACAGGAGGAATATCCAGACAGAGGAAAGATCTTGCTCTCGTCCAGTGACCTCCAGCTGGTGCTACAAGTCGAACGTAATCAGTAAGTTCCCTTATGTCAGCCTAATCTCTCTTATACCCTCCTCTGTCTCTGACGTTATTGGTACATCTGGTCAACTGCTGTCCATTTGTTGTCTAGCTGTTTTAATTAGTTTTTTACTTGCCTTTGTTTTAATATCTTAATAATAAGACAACTAAGATTTAATGTGTCCGTTTGCGGTCTTCTCCTCTGATGACTCTACCTGTTGGTAAACACATATCAATTCCACTCCAGAGATCCAGCAATATGAGCTGTCACCATTGCCTCCAGTTACCTCTACTTCTGGTTGCTTGGGTGTCTTCGACAGAAGTCAACCTTGAGCCAGCTACGGTTACCTTTTCTGTGCTTAATGCACGCTGCCTTAGCAGCACTCATTTTTCCTTGTGACTTGCTGTCACTCCATTACACCCTCTGTCGATCTGGTGGTTATGAACACTACTCCAAACAGACTTAATACCAAATAATTTAAAGTTCTTTTATGAATTATTGCTCAATAAGCAACATGCACTGGTCAGTCAGCGTCTTTCAGAATGCTGACTTAGATGCAAACTTTAAATACACACAAACACTCTTTGTAGAAATGTGAAGCAACAGTGTTTCTGGATATTGCCTTTTATAATCCACAAGAACTAATACAAAGCGATATACCCATGTACTCTCTTAAAATGGCCCTTTGAGGTCAATAGCAATGTGCTTGAAGGGGTCCTCCATTAACGGTAAGGGGAGTCCCTGGAATGGCCATCTGATTTAGCAATTGACAGGACACAGACCACTGACGCACATCTCCCAAGATGCCTGGCCAGTAAAAATCGGGCCATGATTCAATCCAGAGTTATTTTCTTTTTTGTGTCTCTCTTGCGTCCACCAGCTTATAAAACCCAGGCCAATCATGCTCTAGAATTAAAAGTGGGTTAGGGTGTCTCCTGGGCGCTTCCTGGTTGAGGTGTTCTGGGCATGCCCCAAAGGAGGAGGCCACAGGGCAGACAGCGGAGAGATTATATCTATTGGCTGCCCTGGCAACAACTTAGTTTTCCGCCGGACAAGCTAGATTATGTTGGCCAGGGTGAGGGAGGTTTGAGCTTCTTTGCCTAGGCTGCTGCCCCATCGACCCGACCCCAAATAAGCAGAAAAAGATGGATGGATGGATGGATAATAAATTTTAAAAAGAGAAAAGAACTTGGATTTTCAAAATGAACTGATTGATTTCCATTTTAGAATTGAATTCCTGCCTCCAAGCATGCTTCCTATATGAAGATTGTATGGATAGGGTCCATTCAATAAAAATCTGTCACCAACCTTCACTTATTAAAGAATTATTGGCAAGCGTCCATGTGTGTCAGATTTTGTGTGTCATTTGAGCTTTGGTCTTTGAAATACCCCTGCCACATTCCAGTGTCTCATCACATTCTTTTTGTACACATTTTTTTGTTGGTGTTAATAATTATCAACTTTTCCCACATGAAGAGTGAAAAAAACAAGATAACAAGAAATATAACAAGAAAGTATTCTGTGTGAGCTTGGCCTCAGTCTGTCTTTGATTTGCTGTCTGCCACTAATGCTGACACCTATATTTGAAAGCGATTTTTAAAAATTATATATTTTATAATTACTTACCTTTTCCTCTCTTTCTCTCTCTCTCTCAGTGAGCTTTTGGGTCAAGACTTTACTGAGACATACTACACAGAGGATGGAAACCCTGTGACTATTACTAATCACAATTACACTGTAAGTATAAAGAAACAAGAAGCGGTAGATGCCTAAGAAAATTTCAGTTATAATATCACTCTATTCAGACTAACTCATCTTAAAGAATCTCCTGATTCTAACATTAACTCCATTTCTGTGCTCTAATCCTGGGTCTCCGTTTGTGAAGATCACGGTTCCAAAAAGGAGGCAGATCAGTTTCCTCTCCTCATATAATGATTCCTGAGTTGACACAAGCTCAGCCCACAGATGATTTTTGCAGAAGGCGTCAGAGTATAATCAGAGTCAGCCATCAGAAAAAGCACTCTAAGGAAGAAATGGTTCTGTTTGTAATGGACTGACATGTAAACTTGGCCCAATACATTAAACTTGACTGAGCCTTTGAAGGGACATAGAGATGGTTTGGTGGACCTTTACTGGGGTCCAGCTAATTGTGCTGGATGTCCTGGAACTTGATTTCTCAGCTGATAGAATCAGAATACGTTATTAATCCCTGAGGAAATTATGTGGCTACAGGTGCTCCAAGACAGTAAGAACTGACTGAACTAAATTAAATAATGCAATATATTACAAAGTATAATTAATTACAAAATATTATTAAGTAATTGATAGCATATAATATAATAAACAGCCCAATTATAAATATGTCAGAATATTACACAGATTAAATATATATGGTTGACATTGTACTCTAAACCTGTAAACCTTTTTTATTTTGCTATTTTCGAACATTTCCCATTATAATAGACAGGAGACATGGCTTATGGTTTGCTGTGGCTACTATTTACCTACACAAGTAATTTTGTCAAATTTAAAACATACTTTGTGTGCTGCTAGTCTGCACTCCTTCCTGGCTGAAGAATTGTACGATAGTTAAATAAATATCTATTGGTTAAGGAATTTTTCAAGCCGTTCATTTAAGAAGCAGTAAAACACTATAAAAACACCTCACCATGCATTACACTACTATTGAAAAATTGTGTTTGAAGTATCAAAACTAAATTACTCTGAAAAACATGTTCCCCAGTGTTAAATTGGTTAATGTAATTGCTGCAGATGTTTAAGACAGTTCTTTTTTTTCTTTTTTTTTTTTTTAATAAAAAGTAGATTAAAATATTTACAAAAATCAGCTCAATTAAAGACTTGAAGGTGGAGTGTTGGCTTGCCTCTTTTATGGCCATGGTCAGAGATGCTGTCCCCTCTCCATCACCATCAGCATTTTCCTTCCTGATGCAATAAAGGTGATTTTAAAAGCTTTTACAACCACTGTCACACATGTGGAACAAGGGTGTTTAGCAAAATTAAACTCCGATAATGATGCTAAAGTACGGAAGTTAATGCTAGCTGTTTATATTTGAACGGTAGTCTGAGATTAAAGTGGGGAGAAGAGAAGAGAGAGAGATTGCTTTACTTTGGTATGTTTGAATTTTTATTTTATATTTGAAAGCATACACTGCTTCTCCGTTGACCAGCCGGTGAGCACTGTGAGGGTCATGTTTTTTGACTTTTCTAGTCCACTCAAACCACCCAGGCTGACCCTCCTGGGTGGTAAGCTGACAGTGATGCGGATGGATGCCTGTCTTGTTTCCTGGATTGTTGATTGTCAATGATGAGACGGTGTACCTGTTATGGTACTGAGGGTGCGGACTCATTCGCAGGACTCCGAGATCCAAGTTTAACAATTTATTTACAACAGTCCACCAAGTGTATATACAGAATAGTGCGATAGTGCTATGTACAGCCAGTGAGGGAAGGGGGTCCACTCGTTCCTCAGCTCTCCAAGCACATGACTCCAGCACACTCCACACTCACGACACACGATTCACACGAGGAGGGATCCAGGAGGTCTGAAGACAAAAACACGGGGTGAGGCACAACACACGAGCGAACGATGCTTTCTAAGCTGTAGACTTGACTTATCAAAGTCAAAGTCAACTTTATTGTCAGTTCTACCACATGTACAGGACATACAGAGAATTGAAATTGCGTTACTCTCAGACCCATGGTGCATACAAGTGACATTAAATACAAATAGAACATAAAATACAAACAATAACATTACAACTAAGTATGGTATATACAATTTAAAACACGTAAAACACAATATACAAGTAATGGGCACATGTAAACAGTGATCTCTTTCTTCTCTCTTAGTGCAACAGAGAAACTTGTAAGGTGTAAAAAGTGACTCATAGTCTTTGTGCCTGACTATGAGTGGTGTGAGGTAGTTGGCAGACCAATGCTGCACAAAGTGACTGGTGCATGTCAGTTTGTGTGTGTGTGAGTGTGTGTTAGAGTTCAGAAATTTGTGGGGCAGAAGAGGGGGTGAGGGGAGTGGGGGCAGA
>VUQR01017981.1:0-15218 GCA_015108515.1 Hemichromis elongatus | reverse complement strand
GCAGAAACTGGAGACGGAGCGAGTCATTAGACAGAAACTGAAGTTTTGTACTTGATTAGCACACGGGGAGACAATTCTATTCAAACTAAACCTTTAGGGTTGTATCGTAACCGGGCTGTGTTCGCCATTTTTACTTCTATAAACAGAGCGCGTTGTGTGTAACGTCTTCTTTTGCACATGCGGGCCGCTTTGAGGGCTGTGAACGTTCACACTAGAGCACGTTTGCTGTCACATTTTATTTTTAGTGTGAACACACAGAAAAAATCGGATTTGATCAAAAAATCGGAATTGAGCATTAAAACCTGCAGTGTGAACGTAGCCTAAGTCACAAGGAACATTAATGTAAACATTACCTCGGTTTGTACAACAGAATGCAATCATTTTAAAAGATGGATGAGTCCAGACATGGTATCGATCCTGTACCTGAAAGCAAGCTTAACTAGCAACTCTAGCTAAACCAGCTACCTAACAAGCTGGATTCATTTTGAATTGCTTTAGTTGGCAAGACTTTAAAACATGACTCTTCTCATATCTTGAAACAAACATGACCTGCTCTTCATTCGAATATTTTAGAGAGGCAAGAAGAGATGCAGAGACATGGGGTAAAGACAGCAGTTGTATGGCAGCGCTCTCACACTTGTCACCATCAAAGGTCACAGTGACACATCTTACATTTCTCTGGCTCTTTCTTCCCTGTACCGCTTCTCCTTCCTTCTCACCGTCTTGTCTCAAAGCCGAGTTCCCCTGTGTGTGTTTTGTGTGTGTGTGTGTGTGTGTCAGAGTGAAAAGAGAACAGGGAGATGAGAGGGTAGTGTAAGCTGTCATATTTGAGGTGAGATGCGGGTTCATTGTGAGGTTAGACTTTTCTCAGGGGTCTGGTGAACCAGCTGAATAAGAGATCTAAAATTTGTAAAGAGAGGAGAAGATGGAGAGATTAACACTGTCCACATGCTGGCATCCTACAAACTAACCCCCCCTGTAGCTTCTGTGTATGGCTCCATTCATGTGCGTTTGTATGTCCTCACAATCAAAGCTTAATTCATGAACGGTATCCCCGACTTAGCAAAGGCGTGAACGCAACAACCTGTAAAGCCCTCCGGTTAGTAAATGTGTTTCTACTGGATTTCATTGTAATCTAGTTTGTAGAAATCTGGTTTTGAATGTTTTACAAAAGGACAAATGCTTCTGTCTTTATAAAGATTTATTTACTCAACTCTCTGCACCCCATAGTGGCTGCGGCGGGCCATCCTAGTGTTTCCCGATAACGGCTGTTTCTACTATATTTTTTACATGTTTGTACTGATTATATTTTGTATAATGTTTTAATAATGTTTTAATAATATAAACACTTTACAATAAATTGGAAATAACAACAGATTTGTCACAATTAAATCTATTTGGCCAGCATTTGTCTCTCGAGTGTAAGCTGTTATACATCCTTGAATGCTGGGTGTGAGACACTCACAACTCTTTATTGTGGAGGAGGCTGTAAAACTTTGTAAAAGGAGGATTCTATGGGTCAGTGAGGAAGTGAAGTTCATTCCTTTTGACTGACGGTGATACTGATGTATGTTTCCGACGGTATCCTGAACTTTGAAGAAACGCCTTTAAGTGGAGCTAACATTGTTGGATTCGGACATTTAGCGAAAAAACTCTCAAGCGGTGTGAGAATAGCCAGAACAGTCACACTTGATTTTGGTTCCAAAAATAATCATAATAAAAGAAAAAATTGGCATTAAAAGATGACAAAATAAAACTGAAAAGGGAAACTCTCAACTCTCACATTGCTGGCTGGAAATTAAATTAATGATCTGACCAAGACTTTGAATGTATGAGTAATCCTGTCTCCTGTTCATGCAGAATAAGGAAAACGAGTGCATCTTTAGTGTAAACGTTTAAAGCTTTTTAAACTTAGCTGAATTTATACCAGTGCTATTGTCATTTATAGACTTTCCTGTTTTTCATGTCAGACAACTGTTCTGGAAAGGGAATGATACAATGTTGCCAGCCTTTACTCTTCGTTAACTGTCACGTCTTTTTCCCATGTCATCACATCGAAATCCCCAGTTTTAGCAAATATAAGTTGTCTGATTAAAGTCTTGGCTGTTTAATTTTGGTTATTTGTATATGAAAATGACCACTTTGAAATCACACAAGCTTCCTTGTTAGCAGATATATGAATGGCTTGTAGTCAGAAGTCTACTTCAGCTACATAAATAACTAACCTTGCCTCAATTTTGCACTGCCAGCTCTCTGACTGTCTGACTCTAAGCTTTAGGCCATTGTTCCACTCTGAATATAATTGTAAACACCTTTCTTTTTTTTTTTTTATCACTGACTGTATTCTGAAAGAATGGCATTAATCAGACGATAAATGCATTTTTCTCTTTTGATCTTCGTTTAAGTTTTTTAACTGACATTTGCATTTCGCTTAGAGTTCTAGTGAATGGCTGATTTTTCTGTTTGGGCAACATTATTTTGTAAATGTTAGTGTTGTCAGATTGGTGAAAAAGCATGTCTTTTCTCAAGATAAAGTTATATTCATCAGGTTTCATATTAATTTTTCATCAGGTTAGAGCTGTTGCTGCTGTGATTGTAACTATAAAGCACGTTTATACAAGAGACCATAAAGGCATTAGAATGGAACAAGAATGAGAGGTAAGTGTTGTTTTTACTCTATTTTATAATTTTTAAAAGAGCTTTTGATTCTGTGAGGGCATTAACTGTGAAAAGGATTACAATGCCTTTGTAAAGAAATATGTGTAAGAAGTTGCTTTGCTTCCTTATTCCCAAACATGTTTCTCTGATTTTTCAAAAATACACACTTTCCAGTTTCTCCCAAGTAATGAAACGCATCAAAGTGGCATGCTGGGAGATCTGCTAGACTTTGAGGTGTAAATACAATGGCACAATCAGTGATTAAAGTCACTTCCTGCCATGTGTGAGTGAGTTTGGGAGCAAATTCTCATGAGGACAGAATACAAGTGGCTGGAATGGGAGAGGAATGGCTCTCCTTCAGTGAGGCACCTTAATGAAGAGACCAACACACACACACACACACACACAACACACACACATATGTAGGCGCAGTTTCAAGGCAAACACACAAAACAAAATGCCCAGTGTCACGATCTGCAAGGTAGATTGTCAGGACAGAGAAGGATGTGGACCCAAATGCAAGGACTTGTGACAGCATAGCTGTGAGAAAATTTATTAACCAAGGAAAACAAAATACAAACCAAAGCAGAGCATGGTAGGGATCTACTCTAACAAAACCTAAACTGGGAACAGCAAAGATATTGTTTACTCAAAATAAGTTTTATCCTCTAATGCAACATTTGCGCTTGCATTTTTTTTTTTACGTGCCCTCAGAAAAGAGGCACAAAAATAACGCGATACTGAAGAAGCTTTTCTGAAGAGAAGTTAAATAAAGTAAAGTCAAGCTGCTTTCTTTCCAAGCAGCTTAGACTAGATCAGCGGCCTTTTTTGTGCCACGGACCAGCTTAATGTCAGACAATAATTTCACGGACCGGCCTTTAAGGTGTCACAGATAAATGTAACAAAATAAAATGATACGACCAAGACTGTGGTATTTTGTCAATAAAATAAATAAATGCGAATTCCCTGTATAATTGTGTAACTTTATTAGCAGCGTCCTCCTGAATAACATCCTAACATCATCCTAAGTAACATCCTCCTTTCTGCCCCTTAATGCTCTCTGGTTGCTATGGTAACGTGTAAATATTTCTTTGAAGATAAGACACAACACTACAACACGGGAGAAGATCCAGGGAAACCGAGTTAACAATAAAAACCCTGAGAACCATAAATTTTACGACCGAGCCTCAACTCTCGCGGCCCGGTACCAAATGACTCTGGTCTGTGGCCCGGGGGTTGGGGACCAATGACTTAGATGACTGAGAACCTACACGGACATGTGACCTACACAGATAACTGCATCCTTGAATTCACATTTTTAAAAAATGATATTCATCTCACTGGCAACACAGTTATTCGCTGTATTCCAGACAGCCAGGAATTAGTTAGCTTAGGTTAGCATAGCAGGGCCCAATTCATCCATCCAAGGGTTAAAAAAAATCCCCCTTCCTTTAAAGGTTACCAATTTACATCTACACAACCCATAATTTAAAACTGCCGTTTATAAATGTCATTAGTGCTGTTAAGTTTAGTTTAACTTTGGATCTGGTAAGGATAGCTGTGCTCTCTGCTTCCAGTCGCTACCCTATTTGCCACACAGCTCTCGCTCTGTACTTTGATATAACAGGCTTATTGGTAACAGCTTTTTCTCTCTCGAACCTTATGTGAGAAAACAAATGGGTTCATTTGCATTTTAAATGTTTTCTTGAAAGCTGCAATAATAACTCTACTTTACACCAATTCGAGGACAGAAAAGCACATAATAAATGTAGGAAACTGGTGCCTAAACACAGCAAGCACTGAGGAATATTCGATTTGAAGTCATCAGCACCTGTGTCTTGTTGTACAATTGTGGTTTCATAGACTCGTCACAGGTATGAATGTCATTGTAATTTGGGGATTTTAACAAATTCTTTGAACTGTTTGAATGATCGTGCAGCATTCCTCTTTGATTATTTCAAACAACAAGATTTGAGCTCACAACTTTGAATTTATTTTGGATTTTCACTAATCAAACAAGGTCAAATGATGTTCATAGACCTCTCCAGGCTCTCTTCCACCTGCTTCATACTTTTATGACAGATTACAGCGGGGGTATGATCTGGAAAGAACAGCAATAAAAACCAGTAGTAGTAACGAAGAATACATGTGCGTGAATGAAAGGGAGACAGGTGGAAAGGTGAAGACCTGGGGTAAAGTAATGGATAGTCCACAAGAGAGCGCAGGTGGAATGAGTGGAGACAAGTATCAGTGGTGATTTGTGACAATAGCATAGCAGCAAGTGTGAAAGGGAAGGTTTACAAGATGTTAGTGAGAGAAGAGGAAGCGGACACAGGATATTGAAGATGGAACTACCAGGCAGGAGGAAAAGAGGAAGACCTCAGAGGAGATTGATGGATGTAGTGAAGGGGGTTGGGGTTAGATTGAAGCAGATCAGTCACTGTGCTGACGCCTAAAGGGAGCAACTGAAAGGAGAAGAAGAATTTTGGTTTTCTCTCCACTACCTCACCTGATAGTTTTAATGTGAGTCTTGAGAGCTTAAAATGGTCTCTATATGAATGGAAAATATACCAAGTGGTGTTACCAGCACGTATGCCTTTTTACCATTGCTTTGTAATACTTCCCATGGAGATTCCTGTTTAGAAGGCTGAAAATGTCAAGAATGTCCTTCTGAAGATGGGACAGACTGCGTCACTTCCTTCTCTCAATAATATATTTTTCTATGGAAGCTTCCTAAAACTGTAGTTTAATTAAACCAAGGTTAAATAGTTCCAAAGCTGCCGACTGTTATAAATTACAATAAATATATAGTTCTACAACATTATCATCTTATTGGAGCCAGACAACATGATCATATCTGAGTGCTAATTAAATTCTCATATCGCGTGCTGTCACATCCAATTGGAGGTGTAAGCCTAGCTTGAACTTTTACCCAAACACACGAGTCCAAGTCACTCCTTCACCTGTTACCTAAAGATGTCACCTGCACAGGTCAAATGGGGAAGATGAAGCACGAGGGGTTGGGAGTGAGGGGAGGGGGGATCTGTCGTCGGACCTCCCTCATCTCATTTACTTCAGCTCCCATCAGTAATCACGGCTGTGTTGTATTATGGTATTTGCCTAGAAAAGAAACTCCAATTAGCAACTAACAAAAACCAACACAACCTGTCACAGTGGATTATCCTAAAACCTCCTCTCTCCAACACCCTCACACGCACGCACACACACACACACACACATGCACACATGCTTTTCCACATCACATGCTGGTGTGCTCCACCACCCTATTTACATTTTTATTGGCCAATTATCTCCCTCTCTCCCCAGTCTGTCTTGGAGCGGGGCGCTCAAAAATAGGGGGAATCTCAGCTATTCTCTAATTGAAAGACTTTCTGGGGATTATGGAGAGGTCAGAAATAAAGTTGTTTTGAGAAATCATAAACATAAGCCTTTTCTCTCACTCGGTGGAGGAATATTATTTTTTACTCCAGCAGCTGTTTATCATTGCAGGAGGGTTTTTTTTTCTTTCTCTCTTTCTTTCTCCCCAAGCAGAGGAGCTTATCTCTCTGCTGTGAATACTTTAAGTCGGGAATCGGCTACTCTTGTTACGAACTGGGGAAACGGGAAGAGACGGAGGGATAGTGGGACTTTCAGATGGGCTGGATTGGCCTTGCATGTGCTATTGGTTTTTCTCTTCAGTCATTCGTGTCTCTGATGTGTCATGACAATGTAAATGCCTTAGAACCTCGAGATGCAAACGCTAGCGCTGCATGCTCGTGAGGATGATCTGACACGTCGGTGTGAGATTACTACCAGAGATAGGCTGATATTTTAGATTTTAATTGGTTAGTTATATTCACCAGATGCTGTCCACAGCACAAGGACAAAACGGTTTTGCGCTCGCTGGGTCCCTTGGTTTTTGGAACAAATGCTAACAGCACTAACCAGATGTTATTTAAGGGCACCAAGGGGACAAGCTTTAAAGTCTTTGTCATCACTCTGTGTCTGCGAAAGAAAAAGTCAAGTTCGGGGCTTCGAGCAAACTTTGTAATATACTGTACTCAGGTGTGCCACAGATTCAGGAATAAAAATGATGCAGAACAGTTTTTGGTGTGTTTCTGTATGTGTACTTCGGCATCTGTTGTGCTTATTTCTAAGAAGAAGTGCATTAGATTATCATTTTAATGCCACTCAAAGCAGCAGCATAGACAGAGGAAAAACATGTGACACATTATGCATTAGATTCTAATCCATAATTCCTCACAGCCAGGTGTACAGATGGAGCCAAGCATTTTTGGGCCCGGCCAACAAGCGGGTCTCACACCTCCAGCAATGAAGTTGGATACAATAGAAGTTATAATTAAAGGGGACACACTATGCAGGGAAAACACCCACATAATTTTGTTTTTCCCTCTTTTGCTGCCAAAACAGCCCTCGCTCATCAGCAGGGACTCCACTAGACCCATGAAGATGTTAGCAACAGATCCTTTAAGTCCTGTAAGTTCTGAATTGGAGCTTTCATGAGTCTGACTCATTTGGCCAGCACTTCCCACAAATGCTCAATTAGAATGACATCTGGGAAATTTGGAGGCCAAGTCAAGTCCTCAAACCAATTTTAACCATTTTTTGCTTTGAGGTAGGAAGTATTGTTATCTTGCTGAAGAAACCCACAGGCATCAGGGAATACCGTGAAAAAAATGACTGTGTTGACCATGATTGGTATGCTTATTAAATATTCTGGTATATGGTGAGATTACCAGCCCAGAGAATGGGTCTGGCATGGACTTCATTGGGGTCTATTGGAGAAAGTGACCTGAAACCGACCCTGAAAGACTGAACAGGTATGGCATTTGTAACGTGGGTTGTATTCAGGTTGAGAGGAGGCGGCAGGAACACTGAGCAGGACAGTCAAAACCTCACAACCACACTGGTACTGGGAACTCCACAGTGCTTGTCCTTTAATAAACACACTCTTCACCAACCTTACAAGGCCCGGTTGAACGGCTGCTGTCTTATCATACATGAAGCAGGCAGTCTTCATACAACCCGTAACGTTACTTTGAGTTAGAGAGGTAAAGATATGAGGCCCATCTCAGTTCATGTGTCCATGTGCAAGCACATTTGTGTAACACAGACAGAAGGCAGTGGCGCATACTTGTGACATCGCTAAATATTATCTTAGGTTGGCTTAAAGAGACACCACACAATTGTGACTGTTACACATTTATACTGGAAATAGCATCTTTGCTGACTTTCTCTCTTCCCATAGTGTGCCTGGTGTCAGGTTTTTGCTTATGTCAAGAAAAAACCTTTGGTATTCCAAGAAAAGAGGAGCAAAACAGCCACAAAAGCAAAGTCCAGTGAATTAAAACATTTTACAAACGTGAAACC
This sequence comes from Hemichromis elongatus, assembly GCA_015108515.1. NCBI lineage: Eukaryota > Metazoa > Chordata > Actinopteri > Cichliformes > Cichlidae > Hemichromis > Hemichromis elongatus. The sequence continues at coordinate 7,169 of VUQR01017981.1, read as the reverse complement.
TTTGTGGAATAACAGCTCCATGAAATTAAATAAATAAAAGAGCCCTAATTACAATTGAAATTTTCCTGTCAACCATTTAGACTTCACTTTTATAATACTGCTCTGTTGGGAAATGCCCACACAAAGTATATTAAAATCAATCCGTAAACTTTGCATTATTAGAGGGAAGTGTGATTTGACTGACACATAAGTCAAATCAGCCAACACAGCTGTCAAATAGACATTCCTCAGCTAATCCATATCATTGAACTGACCTCATAACTGTCTACTTTTGCCCTCAGGAGCATTTTTAATGGAATCTTCTGACCAATAATTTGTGCTTCAGTTCTGGTTTATGAAATTCTAGTATTCGATCAGATTTAAGTGTCCATAAATTCAGCTTGCTAACCAAGCTTGCTAGTGTTAGCTAATAACTGAGCGCTGGTGTAGTACATGAAAACAAAGCATTGCTTTATTTCCGTGTGATCTGCTGCTTGCGCTGCCATAGCTATTTGTAGTTGAGAAAGAGACAGAGAGCAGGAAGTAAGAATGGAGAGGTAGAGAGGATGGAGAAGCAAAAGAAATCATGTAAGTCAGTGATAAAGTGTGTGTGTGTGTTTAAGGTTGTAGCGATCGCTGGCTGTGGAGATAAGTGGATGGAGTTTTCAGCCCAACAAACAGCAGCCATGAGAGGAGCGCAGAGGAGAGGCTCTTGGGTAAAGACGCGTGCTGCACTTAAGAGCCAATTACCAACCATGTACACATCTCCTACTCCTCCTCCCTCTTTCTCCTGCTATCTCTCCTTCTCTGCTATCCAACATGGTACTCATCTTAGTTTAATGGCCCGCAGGGAATCCAGCACACACGTTCCTTTACACACGCACACACACAGGCATGTTTGCATGTGTGCAGTGTGACTGCTCTCAAAATTTTCCTCATGATGTGTGTTTCCAATCCTTTAATCTTTCCTTTAACGCTCTCTGTTCTTTTGCTATCTCCTTCCTAACTCTTCCTAACTGTTGACACACACGCTCTCTGCAGCACACAGACACACACTCATCTTATTTTAATGCGTCTGAAGGGGAGGCACTCAGCACCACAGCAGGGGGGCTTTCTGGCAAGTCACGGAAGCTTTGAAAACATACACTCCTGCTCACGCTACCACTGAAAGCACAAAGACACACACACACACACACACAGATGCAGTATATGCATACATGCAAGTCCACAGCAAAACACAGAATGCACAAAATCACAATAAACTAGTAAAGCACACTTGCTGACTGGCGTGTTATCCCAACACAGGATCCAAGTAGAATGTAAAAGTCATCCCAATTCCGTGACTGAGCGGTTGAAAACACTTTTACCAGACTACCAGCGCAAGTCAGGAAATGCTGCCAGAGGCTATCCTGATCTCACAAGGTCTTTTTGTCCTTTCATCAAACCTATTGAAGCACGAACAGTAGATTTCCGTCTGCTAATATTTTTTTTTCCTATTATAAAATCTGAGTACAATGATGTGATGGAAATGATCTCTAAGTGGGAATGTGCAAATCACGAGGGCATCAGTTAATTTCACCAGATTTCAAGTAATTCAGCTGAAATCCCTGCATGTTTCTGCCATTTCTTGAATTCTGCTGCAATGGCGTAACTTCATTAACAGCCAACCTTTGATAAATGTATCTGCTGGCATATGTACTCCCTGCTGGCATTATTTATTTATTTTTTTTAGATCGATAATTGTGAGAACACAGGGTCAACGTAACAAAACAAACACAAAACTGGTCAGCCTATCAGAAGTTTCAGGCAAGAGAAAGGAAGGGAGTAGTGATTGTTCGAGTGGACCAAAGCATCAGGACTCCTCAGAAAGTTGGATAAAAAAAGGGGGTAAAATGTTCACTGAAACAAATTCAAATATGTCTTTTATTTTTATGCAGCTTGCATGGGCCCGTTTCTAACAGCTGTCTAATCAGGTGATGATTAGCCGTTTATGTCACATCTTGCTGAGTGATGCTGCTGCTTCAGGCACATAGGCCTTCATAATGAGTCACCTATTAAACACCGAATGTGGGGGACCCTATTAAAACCTATTTTAAAATAAGCCTGAACATTGTTTTTGAATTGTTTGTTCCAGTAGATTTTAAAATTTTTCATCTGATCTATGCTCTATTGGTTGTAAGAGCTACAGTTTGTGCTTTTAGTTAACTTATTAATATAGAATATGTATATATGTATTTACATGCGCCACTGTGTCTGCTGTACAACAAGTATGAAGTGAGTACAAAAGCTAGAATTTGGGGAAGTGAAACTAAACAGCATCATCACTGTAATATAAAGACTCCTAGCTTTGATCTACCCCAACAGTGACCATCACACCTAATCTTGTTCTGTACCCAGCCAATGCAGCATGCACTAAACTCTTGAATTTCTTCATGAAACCCAATGCAAAACCTGTCCTTTGTAAATTACACTTTGATTGTTGAGAGTGAGGTTTTTACACATCAGTTTTTTCTCCCTGGAAAATAAACCAACTGCAGCTAGAGGTCACAATAAAGTACGAAACAAATTAATCTAACACTTAGAAAAAGTTGCTACATTTACATTCTCTCCCTTTCTATAGTGCTATAGGTAAATGTTGAAAAAACAATGATCACAACTTTATTGACACCTGCGTGCAGAAACAGATGACACATCTGAGAAAGATTAAAAAGATTTCGTGAAGAACCTCAGTATCCTCAGCTGGAAGCAACGTCAGAGTGCAGCACATGACAAATTAACTGGCTCTATTATTGTGTGCATTCAACTGCTCATCCAATTTATTTACTCTTTAATTGCTATTCTGGATTCTTCCGACTCACTTTACCCAATGATTAAACACTTGGCAAGCTGCTGGTGTTCAGTATATATGACCTTCAGTATTTTTGACCTTCATCATATTTGACCATTTTGCAAATGGCCTGTTAGTCTTGTCTCCTCCAGCAGAATGCTTTTGAAATTACTGTAATGTGGTAGACACGTGACAGCAATTGTGAAGGCCTGCTGGACAAGGAAACTGACACTTTGAACAGTAGTGATGCTGTTTCACAACTTCTTTGAGCTGAACCATATTGTAACAAACCTGATAAAAAACACATAAAACAAAAAAATAACACACAAAAAATGTATCTTTAACATAGTTGCACCTAAGACAAACAACTAAGGCTGCATTCACACTGCAGGCGAAATCGCATCAAATCCCACTTTTTTGCCCTTTTGCGACCCATATCTGATCACGGTATGACAGTGTGAACAGCACAAATCCGATATTTTCAAATCCGATCTGGGTCACTTTCATATGTGGTACTGAATCCGATACATATCTGACGCTTTAGAAAGCGACTGCTGTTTGAACAGTCATGTCACAATAAATCCGTCTTTTACATCACTGATGCAAGACAGGCGCCAATTATTAGTGCCGGAGAAGACAAACGAGAAAGTATGACGACGGAAACTGAAGACGGAGCGAGTCATGTGGGGAGACAATTCTATTCAAGCTAAACTTGTTGTATCGTAAGTGGGCCGTGTTCGACATTATTACTTCCGTAAACAGAGCGCGTTGTGTGTGACGTCTTCTTTTGCGCATGCGGGCCGCTTTGAGGGCCGTGAACTGTTCACACTAGAGCGCATTTGCTGTCACATTTTATTTTTAGTGTGAACAACCAGAAAAAAAAAATAGCTTAATAATAATGCTAATGGTTAAAGGATTGTTAGTTATACACCTTATCCACTCAAACACTTATCCAAATCACTGAAATTAGGTGTTCCAATTACCAATGTATAAAACTGAGCATTTAGGCATGCAGACTGCTTATACAACAATTTGGGGTTTTTTTCGTTTTGTTTTGTTTTTTTCCAGTGTGGTAATATGTCGTAGATAGATATGTCGTAGAAAGGAACTCCTAATGCATGGTTGTGTGCGTGTGTGTGTATCTGTTTGTGTGTTTTCCACAAGCTCTGGCCCTCTACCAGAGGCCTGGATTTCTGGGGGTTCTGTGCAGTATCTTAAGTGTTTCTAGGCCCACTACCTTCTGGACACAAACGTTTGATGTTGGCACCACTTTGGTTTTTACCTTTGACATCTGTGCTAGTTGTTTCTTCAGCCCCTGGTACTTCTTCATGATGCCGTTGTCTACTAGCACCCCCCTTATTTGTGCTTCCAGGTGTTCACGACATGCTTTTAGCTTCTTCAGCCAGTAGGTGTGGATCATATCAGGCCCTGGTGCTTTCCAGCTTGTTATTCTGGAGACTCATTGTTGGATGTCTGCCTTGGTGATGTTGACTGGTTGTTCTGGAAAGTTCCTGTGGTCTGCTTTTAGTTCCACCAGTTACTTGAAATTGCTGTTGTCTGACACATCTTGTTTTGATGTTCTTCCAGTATTGTTTAGTCTGCGCTCATAGTATTGTTATAGCTGTACACCATTACTTTCTTGGGCCTCTGCTGCTCTCATATGTCTTTTCAGAGTCGTGGCCAGAGCAGTAAGCATTTTGATTACTGTTACAACAGCATATATGAGCTTTTCAGTGATACAGGTTGTGGGTGTGGTGCACAGATAAGTGTTCACATTGTTACAACCCCTCTCTGCTAGAGGACAGGAGGAGTAACACACATGGGCCCTCACACAAAAAAACTAAGTAAAATAAAGGTTTTATTGCAAACTTCAAACAGAAAACTGACAGGGCTGTGCTCATCATTGGGCAACCAATTAACACATAATGCATGAACACAGGCGACAGTAAAAACTAAGATTTAACTAAGGCAAGCTAACACCAAACAACTCTAAACAAGCTAAGCTCAACCATATATCAGAGTTAATATGCAAAGTTCAACATTATGAACAGAGTTGAGTGAGCAAAGTTTAAAGAGGGAGGCAAGAAGGGCAAACTGCATGTTCAGTCCTAAGCAGCAGCCCCTGAGTGAAGGACCTCCATCTTTTTCTAGCCGCAGTCTAGCTAACCAATTGTCAGTGGGTCCTGGCACTCTTGGATTTGCTTGAAGAGGAAATCAGTCCCACTCCCTCCGAAGCCCAGGGCCATAACAACATCTTCAACCATCTCCTCTGATGGGACCTTCTTAGTGAGCTGTTTGATCTCATTTGAGTGGCTACAGTGTTCATCCTCAGCTCAGTAGACACATTTGTCACTGCAGGTGGATGGGCATCATCTAGCTGAGTTACACTGCTCGCTTCTACCAGGTTGGGATTATTATGTTCATGCTGTAGCCTCTGGTTGATGACGTGGAGTGAAAGAGCCTCCACTGGGTTTTAAAGCTGGCTGTAGGCACTCACTGTTGTATATCTCTCCTGATTTAGATTCATTAGTCAGTAATGTGTACTTTGGCATACCTTTGCCTCTGTTTCCCTTCTTTATAAACAGCTTACTTGAAGCTATCCTTCCGCTGAGACAATTTCTGATGAGGTTTCAGCGAACAGTAGATGGTTCAGGCCCAGATGGTCTCAGGTCCTGTGCAGGACATGGCTCTCAGATGCTATTTATCTGATTTACACACAACAGTCAGTTATTAACTAAAAAAAAATGCATTTTAGAAAATATTATTAGAACAATTGTCAATAATCTTATCTGAAGAGTCAAGATTATGAGCTTTACATATCACACACAATATGATTTTATCTGTCAGCTTTTGAGCCCGACCTCCTCAGACAATAATGGACTCCTTAAGATCTCCTTAATTTCAGCTTGGTACCTAAATCCTTAGATTCAAGTCACATTCATAGTTATGTTATTAATGTAGCAATTGAAAGGAGTAAGAATGCAAGCTATTGCCAATGGAACTACAATAATATCACGTAAGCATAGCATAATTAACCCAAAATTCAGAAAGTCTAAATGTTACACTTTCTTTAAAATAATGGATCGGGGTAAGTATGTGTGACCCAGACATTGCAGAATTCTCCCAGTGCAGCCCTCTTGTATATTTGGACAGGAAACCTCTCGCAGTATTGGATGTTAAGCCTCAGTGCAGTTGTTTTGATGTTTCCCACAGTGGCTAGGGGTGGGGGCCGGGATGAAGGGTGCCCGATAGTACCGTTGCAAATTGTGTTTCTGGGACAAAGCCTGTTTTTGTTCAGCCCTAAATGTGGACAGAGTCAAAGCGAGGCCAGTGGGCTGAAACACTCATGGTCCATAATCCTGATTTTACACTGTAAACAAACTGCCTCTGTTTAGATGGAGCTCTGATACTGAAATACCAAGCTTATATATATATATATATATATATATATATATATATATATATATATAAAATCCAAATCCAGCAGACAGTAAAAGGAGTAAAGCCTCCACGATAGTCTTTCTAGTTTCCTGAAAGAGTTGTGTGAGATTTCTAGAGCAGAACAGGACACCAACTTGTGTTGCTGGTGGCAGTGTGTGGCTTTGAGCTACAGTAACAGATGTTTTGCTAAAAACACCTAAGATGCCTGATGGGCTGTTTTAAAGGTCAGTGTTATTCTGTAATAAGAGGCAGTTCCCCGGAGCTCTGCCATACTGCATCTGTCAGCAAATACCAGGCCTCGAGTGTTTAGCTGCGACTACCTTTCGCCAAATAAATAGAAAGTGTTCTTGCATTCAAAACAGCTTAAAAAGGACTGTGGGCATTTAACAGTGTCACATACTACAAACTATACTTGTTATTAAATGTTACGGGTAGGGATTTTGTTATCAAGTACTCACTTCTCAATATTAAATATAAAGTAAAGTATATGAAATTGTTCAGTGATTACTTGAGATGAGAACATTTTGTTTAGGTTAGTAACTTTTCCCCTTGTACACCGAGCAGACTACGAGGAATCACAAAACTGAATAATATGAACACATTGTTTTTTTACTGAACCAAATGTGAAATAGCATCCACTGGTTTGGTGTTTAAAAGATTAACTTAAGGTTTAAACATTTCAGAAGTGTTATTTTTAAAGTTATTTCAGGCAGGAAAAAAAAAATACTCAAGAATGTCGTTATTATTTCCATGGCCCTTTTCTGTCATTATATATATATATATATATATATATATATATATATATATATATATATATTTATATATAGATATATTTAAATAAAGCTACATTTTCTAGTGTCTGTGCTAACAAACTTCTAGTAGCATCAATCATCTCAGCCAACTCTTGACAAAAAAAAGCCAA
>VUQR01017980.1:2255-35613 GCA_015108515.1 Hemichromis elongatus | reverse complement strand
AGTGTCTCTTAACCCCCCCCCTTCACAAATAAAATAGATTAATTTAACAAGCTCTGACAGGCCGCTTATTGAGGAGAAGCTGCTGTGGGCTTTAACTGGTTTAATATCATGTTTTCTTTGGAAATCTGATACCGTGCTGAGCAAAGGTGGAAAATGCCTGCTTCACTTTGGTTTTAAATGTGTTTCAAAGACACGCCAGTTAATGTGTGTGTTTAATACCCCACCACCCTCCTCCACCCTTACATTTCCCCTGCCACTCAAACTCCTGAGGTCCACCCTGGTCCTCCTCTTTCCCTCCTCTTCCCTCCTTCTCTCCCTCTACTCCTCCTTCCTGTTACCATCTACGTTTGGAGACGTCTCCAGAGCCTTTTATTCCTCTCCACGCCGTCTCTCTCTCCACTCTGTCACACCATCCCGCAGTCCCTCCCATTGCCCCTTCAATTGTGTCTTTACAGCTGCCCCCCGACAACCCCCCGACAATCCCCCCCGGTATTACTCCGTTTGTAAGACCCGGAGATATCTATTTCTCACAAGGCGCACTTCAGCGGGCTAAATATGCCCGATGGCCCGCACAGCTGAGAGTTACGCTTTTTTATTCTTATTTCTGTATTTGGTCGGTTTGACATGTTGAGGGTGTGTGAGAGTGTGTTTAGGAAATGAGAGGGGTGTGCGCAGAGTTGTGAATACAGCCCTCACAGTGAAGTCTGAAGCAAACAGCTGGACCAGCAGTCAGCCTGTCCCTGCGAGGAGCGCCGCAGGTGAGTGATTGCATTCACCCCAAGACCGCAGTCCGCTGGAGCAGAGAGAGTTTTAGGAATCCTGCAATTTCCTGAACACTCGACTATAGCACGAGTTATCTGCCAGGAACTTTCTTGGAATATAACCTGCCACAAAAATACCATTGTGAGAACATCAGTCTCCACGCTTCACTATCTTAAAGTATGAATCAAGTTAGCAGCTCTCTCAGAGTGCGCGTTTGTTCTGCTCAGGATCTGATGCATGATTTCCCTTCTGCTTGAGCAGTATGGACTGGTTCTCAGTAAATTCGTGGACCAACATGGATCAGACTGATGCTTAAGCACATTCTGCTCCATGTCAGCGCATTTCTGACAGCAAACGAAAAGAAAGCTGAACAGAGTAAGTCAGAGTTCAGTGCACTTAAGTCAGGATGGTTTTATAGAAGCTTTGATTTCATACATTTGACGAAATATTTTATATTATTTAAAAGACTGAAACTTTTTTTTATTGTGACAGTTCATTTTTTGAACATTTCTCCTAGAGCAACAAGTTTGGTTGATTGGTTGCTGCTATTAAATGTTAAAAAAGAAAAACCTGACACTTTATTAGGTACACCTTTCTATTACCGGCTTGAGCAGCTTTCTGCCGTGGCTTTCTGAAGTCTTTATGGCACAGATTCAACAAGTTGCCGGAAACAACGTTTTGGGTTGATATTAATGTGATAGCATCAAACAGCTGCTGCACATCCATGATGTGACCTGATGGTGTGTTATCCTACCGGCAGCAGACATTAGATGGTGACTCTACATTAACTTGAAAGCCTATTAAGGGTAACCTTTAAATCTCTTTTCTGAGCCGAGTGGTTTCTGTTATAAAGAAAAAAGACTGGGCTTGCATCAGAAATTTTTGAGGGTGGTCTCTTCCTATGCAGCTACCCTTAAAAAAAAAAAACACAGAAACTATTCTAATGTTCGTCAAATGACGTCTTTATTGATATTTACTAAGATGTCAAAACTCATCATTAAGGGTACCAAAGAGTTCCCCTTTCTGGGGGAGAGAGTTGTGCATTCAGAGATGCTATCACGCACGCCTTGATTGTTAAGCGTGATTATTTGAGTTATTGTTGTCTTCCCATCAGCTCGAAACACTCTGGCCGTTCTCCTCTGATCTCTGACATCAGTGAGTCATTTTCTCCCTGAGCGCTGCTGCTTTCTATTTCTCGGACCATTCTCTATATGTTTCTGAAATACTCAAACCACACTGTCTGGCACCAATGTTACATCAGTCAGGTTTCTGATGCTCGGTTTAAACTTCACCAGGTTATCTTGACAATGTCTACTTGCGTAAATGGGAGTTGTTGCCATGTGATTGCTTGATGAGGTATTTACGTTAACAGCCAGTTGAACAGATGTCTCCAATAATGTGTCCATTGGCACAAAACAAGCACACTGGGATAACTCTGAGTTAAAAATCACACATAAACTGCATGTTTGAATGTGTTTTTAAGGCGTTACAGGGCACTGAAAAGCATTCGGTCAGTCTGGTGAAGAAGCTGTCATGATGCCTTCACTGTCTGGACTTGGATGGACTTTATTCTTCCTCTCTTTCCTCTGGGAGCACCCTGAAGGTAAGTCCAACGACACCCAGCAAGACACACAGCAAGCGATGTATTTATCTTTTAGATCAGCAACAATGAGGACTGTGTTGTGAAGACATAGCAAATCGTAAATGTGGTATTTCCTGTGCCTAAATCAAAGGTCTTTCCTTAGAGTGTCAGAATGAAAGTGAAAATTGCTACATAGTTTTCTCTTGGACAAGTTCCCATCCCCCCAGGCGGGGATTTGAGCAAATGTAGAAACATCAGAGTACTGTGTCACCCACACATTAGAGGGAGAGAAAGGAGGAGAAGAAACACAATGAAACAAGGAGGAATACAGAAGGAGAGTGTGAAACTCAGCAAGGCAGCATGGGGAAGCACTCATGTTTCATGTTATTTGTTATTGTACACAGTGATCACCCTTCTGCAGTAGATATGGATGTACTTCCTGTGCATAGATAATTCAGGATTAACACATTTTGAAGTGATGCATGCGCCGTTCCTCTTCAGCTCAGAGTGGAGACGTGCAGTGCTCGATGGCCGGTCCAGTGGGCCCTCGACACCCTGTTCAGGGTCTGCTGGAAAGGTTCGAGGCAGGTCCTGGTTGTGCTGCTAGAGAACGCGGAAACAAGGAGACTCATGTCATTGCATTAAGAAGAGTGACCAACAGCCCAGAAAACAAGGTAGCCGGCTAACGATTACTTGGCAAAGACCGAGGACCCCAGCTTCAGGAGCTGAGGGGCTTTTATTTGAGTTCAGGTTTTAGCTTTAAACTTCTGACTCAAATAAGCTGTAAGAAAACTTGAAAAAAAAATCTGATTCCAGTCACTAGCTGAGCAGTCTCACTGATCGTAAACCTTCCTAAGAACAGAAACACACAATAACAATAGAGTTTCTTTGCCAAAGGCTTACCTTTAAAATGTGCTGGTTTAGTTTTAAACATCTCAACTATCTCAAATAAGCTTTTTTAATCCATTGATTTACATCACAAGGACATTACCTACAGAATTTCACTGTAGCACCACTGAGCTTGATTCTGTTATAAAAAGGCATATTTTATGGGAAAAAGTCAAAATAAATAAATAATAGTAAGTCTCAGCATGATCTTCTGGACATTTCTTAATGATAAAAGTCACAACAGTCTTGAGGGAATTTCTTCAAATGTGTCACAAACTCTCAACCAGACTGAGGATGATGTTTAGTTTTATTTATATTGTGTAAAATCACATCTACAGTCTCCGCTTTGTATTGGAAGCTAAAGACCCAACAAAAATACAGAAAAAACGGAAAGAAAAGGGTCAATGTTCAATGAAACCTCATAAAACACATAAGTAAGTCTAGAATGACTAATTATGACAAAAATGTAACTCAAATGTCAAACACGATGGTGAACCAATGATTATTTGTGCAAAAGATCACAGCCTTACTACACTGTGACATTGGAGATGGACACTCACTCTCCTTTTTATTAGGTACATCTTGCTACAACTGTGTTGGACCCACCTTTGCCTTTAGAACTACTTCCCTTCCTTGAGGCATTGCTTTAGCTTTACCAGGGGGCTGGGAACATTCCCCAGAGATGCTGGTCCATATCGAGACAATAGCGTCACACAGATGCATCTCTGATTCCACCACATCCCAAAGGTGATCTTTTGGATTAAGATCTGTGACAGCAGAGGCCACGAGAGACTGCCATGTCCAAAAAACACAGTTTGAGATGATCTGAGAGGAAAGAAATATTTATATTGCAAGTAGTTTTAAGATGTGTGTGATTTCTGGGTAATTTAGTGGGGAAAACAAGCTAAATTTGTTGATCTTACACTGTAAAATACACTGTATTTTACAATAGAATTATTTCTTCTTTCTTGTGAAAACTTGAATTCCTACTTCTTTATACTACTGTATCTGCTGTTTTAGGTAAATATAATTACACTGTAATTTCAGGTAAGATACGGTAAAACTGACTGTAATTACAGGGGAATCACACCGTTAGTTGTGTGTCATATTATAATGCGCTACGAAACATTTTAAGTAGCGTTAGCTTCTCAACAAAAAAATCTGAAATGTGTTTATTTGCTCTAGCTGCTTACAAGGGCACACAAATACAAGACTAACAAATAAATTTAATTTTATTTTATTTTTATTTGTACAAGTGCTTTAAACGTGTTTGGTATATTTTAAGTTAGTTTTGCTACAGGTGGTGTGCTTTGGAGCTACTCTGTCTAAAGTACCTTTACCCTTTAAAGTGCTGAACGTACAGTGGACTGCCTTTTCCTCTCCTCCCTATAGGTGACAGTGCTGATGAAGCCTTTGTCTCTGTCTTCTTCCCCTCTGAGGGTTGTCCACCTAGTGCTCATCTCCAAAGTCCCAGTTACCTGGTGGTTGGAGGCCGAGAGACTGCCCACCAACCTCCCAGTGCTGGTGCAGGTCAGTCATTGTGCAGAAGAACAGTTCTGATTGAGTGCACTTTGCAGTTACATTCATTATATATTTGCCTTCAACTGCTAGGTGTCCTCAAATGCCAGCGTACAGTCCAGCGCCCTGCGTTTGCACGTCCAGACGGTGCATTCATTGCCTTTTCGTCCCCGTGCGCTGCATCGCTGGGCTCTGAAGCATCATGGCAACCTGTCCTCTCTGACACACTCATCACATGGCAATCGAGTCTACCTTCAACTGGGAGAGGGTGAGCCACCTAACCCACATCCCTGTGCTCAAAAATCTAATTTAGTGATAATTTTGTATTTAAGTTTTGCAGTTTTTATGCACAAAAATATCCACAAATGAAAAATAGTTTACAGGATAATAAACAAATGATGAATCCAAACATCTGGTGGCTTATGAGTCGGATGAGCCACTTTCCCTCTCGCTTTTACCAGACGTTTTCATTAGGTCAGCTTCCTTTTCAAAACTTTCTCTTACTTTGTCTCCATATTACAGATCCAAATCTCCCTGCTGTGTGTCAGCTGCAGTCCATGTTCATCTCTCGCAACTACATGACCTCTGACTTGCAGCCACAGGAAGTGCACGGCTGTACCCGCTTGCATGTAGGTGGAGCTAGCCCTGAGGTCCACCTAATCAAACTCCATTCATCAGGCTCAGGACTCTGTGGGTGAGAACAAGCAACCTCTCGATGTCCGGGCTAAAGCAGAAAATAGAATCTATTTACAGCCATGTAAAGTTAAACCCAAAGCCTGTATATAAATGATGGTTGTAGCCATTATTTTGTGTTTTTCCTTTTGCCATTCTCTAGTTAAATATCTCCATCTTGCTTTTTTCTAGGCAGAAATGATCATATTTGTCAGTAGGTATCGTCACTGCATTCTACAACTGATTCACTTGTGATTTACAAGGTCCAGATTTGATTAAATTTTGACTCAGTCAGAAATATTATAATTATGATTATTTATCAGTACATATCAGTTTTTCTAGCTAGCTAGCTAGCTAGCCAGCTACGTGCCACCAGGTGAACAATCCGCGCTCTGTGTTTACATTTGTTTTGTAGAATCTGTTTCTGCTCTCATTCTGAGATTCTGACATTTCTGGCAAAATACATTTGATTCAGGAAATAATGAATCAATATTGCTTTGTTCATCATAAAATCAATTTAAATCGGAAAAATCGATTGTTAAAAAACACTCCTATTTATCAGGTATCTTCATTAGGCCTGGTTATGAGGCTGCATTGCACAGATACACATACCTGCACATTGGTACACTTCAAAGTGTACAGTGTATTAGTATAAAGAACCACAAAGTAATCCTTATTATTTATCAGATAATTCAATGCACAAACACAGATTTAATGAAGATGAAGCCAAGCAGACTGTTAGCAGCTACAACTCCCAAAGTCAACATAAGAGGCCACGCCCCTATATCAAGCTTAAGCTTTAATCCAACAGGTCAGGATAAAATGTATTCACCCATCATACTTTCATTATCAGGGGTACTGAAACTGGTTTAAATTTGGGTAATTTGACATGGAACTCTAGAGGTGGCCCCCAGGGGGTTATTCAAGGAACTGCATTTTTTTTTCTACTCTGGTTCAATTATTAGGCCCCAGATGATGCTGTTTTGGTTAAACGTTCCTTTCTCTGTTCAATCTTCTGCAGCTCCATGCAGGTAGAAGTGGCTGTTTCCCTTGTTCCTCCAGTGGCCAACTCAAGAGCGCACAAGATTGTGTTGATTCTCAGCAGCTCTGTGCCCGTCAACTGGGCCATTACCGCTCATGGTGTCCAGGGTCACATCTCTGTTCATGTAAGGGCATCAGCTGTCATTTACATCACCATCGTGGAATAATTTGTGTGTGTGTTTTTTTAACACACAGCTAACAGTAATCAAAGGATACGAATCATTCTCATTGTGACCAAATCCAAAAAAAGCTGGTCCTAGCATTACTGACCAAGGTCTAAAGTACTTTATTGTATTGATCTGTGCCACATTGTCCTTGACTCTACTTGATCTTTAATTGTATTATACTTCATCTTGCTGTCTCCACAGTCCTCCAACAGTGTATCTCCACCCTACCCACCTGAGCCTGGCCTAACACTGGCCAGCACACTTGACCCTGACCTGTCTAGCATCTCTGACCTTCTCCTTTGGGCCAGTGAGAGTGGCTTCAGCATGGTGACCTCATACACTGAGGCCGACCTGGCCAATCACTTTGTGATCCGGCTGGCTGAAGGAGAGGCAGGTCAGGACTCTTGTGTGTCTGAACTGAATTTTTTTCACTTAAAAAAGTATATATTATTTGTTCAGACTTTCTTCACTTAAACTATTCCATAGTATTTATGCTATGTAGTATTTACAGCTGAATGAAGGGTTTTGATGTGTGAGTGTGTGGTTATATCTCTGGGTCTCCTCCCTGTATCACAGATAAGTTTGCAGTGATGAATCCACTGGTTGCAAAGCCTCCTGAGGCAGAGGAGCGCAGGTTGAGGCAGTGGCTGAAAGGTCGGGAGGGTTTCACAGTGAACTGTGAGGGTGGACGCCTCAGCGTGACGCTGGACAGAAGCACTCTGCAGGTCTTAACTTATTTAAAATCTAAATTAGAAGCAGTGACAAACCTAAACCAGCTTGACACACTATGATATTCTGTAGTGCCTTACATCAGTGCTCTCTTACAGAGCTTGTCTGTCCCGGTGGCTGCCGTGACTCTGCGTGACCTGACTTGCCAGGCTGAGTCCAATGGGAGCCATTTCCTTTTAGTGTTCCCAGTCATTTCCTGTGGGACAGAGGGCCTGCTCTTGGGAGAGCCTAGAGGGGTGCAGTACAAAAACACGGTGAGATAAGACATTTCGACAACAACAAAAAAAGCATTGAAAGTTTGGAGCATTTTCTGTCTTTGTTTGTTACTTAAACCCTAGCTTTCCTCTCTATATCTTCTGTCACATGAGAGAAAGAATGATGCAGATCTTATGGATGTCATTCAGAACAAGCTTACAAAAACATAAATTAAAAAAAATCTGGAGGGAGGAAACAGGATAAACAGGAAAACCTTCAGAACACAGTTAGGAAAGCGTCTGCATTCAAAACAAAAACAAATGTCCTTTACTCATGGTACAGGAAAAAAAGGCATGTGGTGCATATGAGCCACTTGAATTTGTGGTAATTGGAAGTTGTCCTGGTGAGACTTGCGACCTAGGTCATCATGACCAGAACATTGCTGAGGTCAAGCCTAAAATGGGTGTTTGCGCAGAGGCAAATTAAGTCAGAGCAAATGTCCCCCTCACAGGCGGGAGGTTGGATGGAAACATGATTGAAAAACAGACAAACAACAGAGGCTTAAGGCAAATGTGCTGAAGCAGTGAATTCAAATTATGTCCAAATGCTGAACCCACAAGCAGTTCCATATTTATTACTGTAGAGGTAATGATGACGCTGGAGCTGGTGAGGCTGACTTGGCTGGAGATTGTCAGGCAGACTGCGGGTTAAGGCAGGTGAAGAGACAATCTGGGCTAATTTGCTGTTGAGGCTTAGAATTCGGGCAGGGAGCCTGAAGAGCTGATGAAGCAGACGGGGTTGAGCCTTGAAACATACTGGCGAGGTAAATATGCTGGTATAATTCCTGAGCTTAAGCTCATCTTTCCTTGTGTCTCTTCCTTGCAGCTCACTCCAACAACCGTGCTGGGAGGCGAGATGCAAGTGACAGAAAAGATGAAAAAGTTTAGAACATAGACTGTAAATATTAGAGGGATGTACCTTAAACCTGTATTACAGTAATTTTAATGGACAGCAGGGGGCAGTTCTTCTGGTTTTGGTTGTATAGGCATCTATGGGAGAAGGTCCACAGCTTCCTTGATCTAGTTTATGGTCTTGATTATGAGTTCAAACTTTTAATAACTACAACATGGTAATTTTGAGTCCTCTTATTAAAGTAAAAACAGAGAGTAAAGCAGGTTTTAGGATGAGTCACTACCACATATGCAGGCAGAGTGCATTGTTTTCCCAGTCAGATCCACCCATCACTCTTTACGTCCTCAACACCAAGCTGGTGACAGCAAAAAATGCTCACGTCAAGGTTTTAAAACAAGATCTTGCAAAGCAGTTGGTTATGTCACAGTGTCTTTGAAAGTGGGAATGAGAGACAGTGAACAATTACGTATAACCTTCTTGCTACGTTGATGAAAGTCACAGAAAAATAAACAGGCCTTACAGAAGACTGGAGGGTGTAAACATGGAAATCTTGATGAGAGATCTGTCCGCAGTTAAAGTCACTATAATCTGCAAGTTATTCCACAACTATTGTTACGACAACTGTCTCTGAAAGATATCATATCAAGGCGCAAAGCCAAAGACACTGCTTTAAAAATGACATTTCAACAATCTGCTAAGGTTAGATTGTTGTCATGCAGTTTCATCCAATCTCGGAACAGTCAAGCCTTGGTATTGTCAAAGTAGGTAATGAGAGTAACAGGTTTCTATACTTACCAATCATTAGCTTGTCATCAGAGTAATCTCTTAGCATGGAAAGAGAAAATAAAAGAGGGCATAAAACTAAGCTTACACACCACAGAATGAATGTAATTTATACATTATGAGAGTATTGACACTATTTGTATATTTTACAGCTTTTATGAGGAAACAACCACTCGAAAGACTCATTTTCATAGTGAAACAATTAATTATGAATTTGATTTCTCTCTTTATCCTGTTTGACCAGCTGTTATTGTGGAGGGACAAACCTCAGGCCATCCTTTCACTCAATAAGACCGAGAAGTCCAAAGGTCCACTTGGCATACGTGTGAGATGTCTGTGTGTCTGTTTACGTTCACCTTATATTTTACAGTTTTCATGTAAGATGTTTCATACATAACCTTGTGCTGTTTTCTTTCAGTTCAGCTGTTTTTCTGCCGTCCCTGGCCCTCCAAGCAGCGCTGCTAATAATGAGAATGCCAACACAGTTCAGACAGAAGTGGTCCCCTGGGGGCCAGAGGGCTTGTGGCCCACTCCAGACCTAAGCCACTTCCAAGCGCCCAGACACAGATCTGGGCCTGTTCTTCTTTTGCAGCTTTTTGTCACAGACAGCTACGAGCACAGGCGGATTGGTCCCTGTGTCATCACCGCTGACCAGCGTGTCTATGTCCAGGTTTTTTTCATGTGTTTTCTCTGATTCGATTTCATATTGTCATGTAAACGGTTGTGCTAACTTCTTCAGGGCTTACTTTTTTCATTAATCTAATGAACATGAAAGCTACTTAATTATAACGATTACATCGGCATCATTTTTTTTTTCTGCTGCAGATTTCAGCTAAAGCACCTCTCGCAGATGTCGTGGAAGTGAAGTCATGTGTAGTCTCTCCTTTCTCAGACCCCAAAAAATCTCCTTTCTGGACTGTGATAAGTAACGGCTGTTCCTCTGACCCCTCACTGACCCTCAGCGTGAAGTCAAAACATGAGCGAGAGCAGACAGAAGATAATGTTGAAGCAGAAGAGGAAACGGAAGAGACAGAGGGCCTGAGAAATGGCAGAATTTATCAAACAGGTGAAAAAGCAGAAAGTGGAGGAGGGAGAGACAAGAGGACCATGAGTGTGAGAGAGGACGAGGAGATACAGCCCTTAAGATTTAGCTTCATTTTACGACCAGTTTATAACGACTCAATGCAGTTCCTACACTGCAGCCTTCGCCTCTGTGTCTCTGACTCAACTAGAGGGGAACCCATGAAGGAAGCCATAAAGAATGACTGTCAGGGCAGGCTACGCATGCCTCTGCTTCTATCTAGATCACCCGGGCATCAGGTAAAAAAAGCAAAAAAACAAGAAGAAATAGCAAATAAATCATCTTATCAAATGCACTAACATTGAACAGGGAAACAGTAGTTTGGTCATTTGTATGAAGTGCCTGTTAGGGATGTCGTGGAGCATTAGATGAAAGGATTGATAACCGTTATGTGTTTGAAAGCTCACTGAGAAACCTACAGGCAGGAGCCAGTTAGCTTACCTAATATTAGTTATAAAAATGTAGGTAAAGTGAAGCATGTTAGCTTTCATTCCAAGCTGTGCAAGGAAGTAGGTAAGCTTTATTGAAAAAACTAAACAGCCAAATATTCGTTAAAAACATGTTTGAATGTGCAACCTTATATTATAGTTTGGCAGTAGAGTCATGGTAAAAACCAGTTCACTGTTGATAAGAGTTGTGTATATCAGGGGACATAATCTTGTCCCTATCAGGTCCGAAACTTAGATAAACTGCAAAAAAACTCCCAGGAGCTACATCTCTGACTCTGCAGGACTCAGTTAGCATATGAAATATTACAGTTCATGGCAGAATGACTTGGGTTTGAAAATTTATATCTGGACAAATCACAAGACTTCTGGAACAAAGTGGAGATATTTGGCTATAATACACAACACGGTGTTTGGTGAAAAACAAACGCCTCATAACAACAGCATGCCAGTGAAGCAGTGATGATTCAGGTTTGTTTTCCAGCATGCTGTAGTTACTGAGTCGACCATGAACTCCTCTGTAATTCAAATTGTTATACAGTCAGATGTTAGGCTAACTGTCTGACAGCTAAAGCTTCACCCAAACTGGGTCATGCAGCAAGACAATGATTCAGATCTCCAGAGCTCACCGAGCCTGAAATGCTGTGATGGGGCCTTAAGAGAGCTGTGCATAAATCCATGCCTGCAAACCTCAATGAAGTAACAAAGTAACTTCGTAAGAATACAAAAAATTAATGAAGCTTTCGTTACTAGACTGCCTTGAGGTCAGGTAAAGTGCTTTATATAGCGCTTTACTAATCCCTAAGGACCCCAAAGCGCTTTACATTACAGTCATCCATCTATTCACACACACTGGTGATGGCAAGCTACATTGTAGCCACAGCTGCCCTGGGCCGCACTGACAGAGGCAAGGCTGCTGGACACTGGCGCCACCAGGCCCTCTGACCACCACCAGTAGGCAAATGGGTGTAGTGTCTTGCCCAAGGACACAACGACCGAGACTGTCGGAGCTGGGGCTCGAACCAGCAACCTTCTGATTACAAGACGAACTGACAACTCTTTGAGCCACAATCGCCCAAGGTGGTGACTGATGTGACAAAATTCAAATTTAAAATTGAACTGAATCTTACACAGCTGCTAAGGACCAGATTATGTTTAATATGCCCTGATGTGTAAAACTTTAAAACTGAAACAGTGTGTCCTTTCTTTTTACAATGACTTTATTATAATTTATGCTTTTTCACACCTAACGTTTTCCTCTAATATCAAGGTGCACTGGAAGGTGAAGCCAGCAAAACTAAAGCATAAATCTTTTCCTGTATGCCCATTTCAGTGTGAGATCAGAAACCTCTCCAGGCCAATGGTGGTGACCCACCCTATTAGTTCACTGTCATCTAAAATGAGGGTCCCTACTGGCCAAAGAATCAAGAGACTCAGCGTCACTCCGCTGGCCAGACCAGAACAACACAACAGTGAGTGTTGTTTACTGTATCATGGTGATTTTATCATCTTTGTGTTTGAAATATATCACACTCTGTCTCTAGGCCTAGTGGTGGAGACTGGACCAGTGATGGGAATCGTCTTTGCAGCCTTTGTAATAGGTGTCGGTCTGATGGGGGGGTTGTGGTGCATCTATAATTACACAGGTAATGAGGGCAGCTTGTGCATTCTCTGTATATTGTCATCTTATAACCATATTTTCTACATATTTTCTGTGGAGACACTGTAAAACAACTCTATGTGCATATTTCTAAAGCGGAGCGGCCAGCATCTTATAGAGATCATTTAACAGACCAGACTGGTGGAGAACACAACATCTGGAACCCACCCTCAGTATCTGATCAGTCCTCGAGCTCAGTGTGAGGTAAGAGCTGATGGTGAAGGTGATTCAAAGGGGAATCACTAAATCTACGTTAATCACATATGTTATTACTGTTGCATTTCATTGACATATTCTGATTTAATTATCACGCTTGCATCAAAGCTCTTGAAGAAGCGAGAGCCGGCAGTGCAACTTTCTAGTTTGAGGGGAAATTATCAAACTTGGTCATCACTATCAAGTTAACTGGGTCTGTTTTAGGGGAACATGACATGTGGAGGACTCTGAACAGGTTGCCATATTATGGGAGGGTTAACACAGACAGACACTGATCCACCATCACATTCATATCTACAGCCAGTCTACAATCAACAGTTAACCTACAGTGCTGTGCTAAGGATTTGGGTTAGCACCAATTTCTGTTGTTGTGCAGCAACTTAATGAAACGCCTGCATGCATGGAGATGCTGTATTTAAGGAAAATGCCATTAATCATCAGTTTTGACAAGATCCTCCACACCTCTAGCTTAAATGCAGCTCCCACCATGCGAGAGCCTCCACCACATTTTACAGATGGCTGTGGCTGCTTTCAGATGGTCCAGTTTCCTCAATTTTTTTGAGGACACACTGCACACCATACTGAGAAATGCCAAGTATTTGTCTAAAAACTTTTTGAGAATGAGCTTGCTAGTGCAAAAATGTAATTTCATGCATTTACTTCCCTATTTAAATAAGACCACTTGTTATTTTTGGGTGATGACTGAACCACCATTAAAGTGAAAGCACTGGCATTTGGTAGCTTATAAACTCTAACTCTGTGCTGTTTCAATTCAAGAGGTGCGCATCTACCGCCGTGCCGTTGAACTGTACATCTTACTCCAGCTGGGCTGCAAAGACCTAATGTCAAAGCTGTGCATTTAAAATAAACTGCTGTGGTTAGAAGCACCGTCGTTTCCAGAAAATATATCAGCATTATGTTGAGCACCTGCAGATTTCAACTGTGATATGCCCGATAGGTCTGACAAGTGTTACTGTTTTATCTCTTTCTCAGGATTTCCTCCTGCAAATCTGAGAACGGAGAACTGGGACAGAGGTTTCAACAACTTCTGTGTGTGCAGCTGCCTGTCTCTCTCTTTTGTGTGTGCGTGTGTGTGTGCGTGCATGTGTGGGCATTTCTCCTCATGAGTACGGCTCGTTGCCGTGCATCAGAAATGTAAGAGGACTGATACTGCATAGGCTAAAGTGAATACAGCGCCGCTTATTCATCGCAGCGAAGAGTCGAGAGTTTTGACTCAAAGTGCAAAGGAGCTTCTTTGTCTTGTTTGGTGTTGTCAACCATTAGATGCAGAGTCATTTCAAAAGGATCACTAGATGTGGAGGCACATATATGAATCTGACAGAATCTAAACATGGTCGGAGCGAGTCATTCTGAAACTACATTGCCGTTGTTGCCCGTTTAGAGCAAATGCGAGGTCAAAGATGAGGTCACCGTGTGCCTGTCTGAACTGTCAGCTTTTTACACTCGTTTTCACTATTTATGTTGTGAATCAGCTGGATGTTAAAAATGCATTTATCTACGTGTGAAATCTTTTGTGTATGTGGGAAACATTAAAGCATTAAATGAGCTAAAATCTGTCTTTCTCTCTCGTGAGCATTTAAAAAAATATTTAACCATCTCAGTTTAAAAAAAAACAAAAAAAAAATTTCACAAAAGCAAATGTAAAGCAAGTAGTGAGCATAACCATAAAGGTAAAGTCGCAGACAAAGACATGCTGAGCAAAGCCTAAGGGAAGTGTGCCGTTGGCTGATGGTTATCTTTGCCTTTGTCAGACAAGTAACACCTTTCACAAAATTGTGGTGATTTATTTTGAAACGTGCAGTAACCTTAAATCTGTCTGTGAAAACTGAAAAGTGCTGCTGGGCTGTTTTGCAGCTCAACCGGAGACGGGGCCATTGATGTTTACATCCTGCAGTCATCACAGAGATGTAGTCAGCATCTGGGGTGTGAGCTGTATCTCTGTGCCTTGCTCAGGGGTTCAGACTGTGGTCGTTACAGTGCAAGAAAGACCATTTTTGATGTTTATATTCAAGAGATACCTTCAATTTGCTGTAGTACTGGGTCATTGACCCAGTGTTCTGTGTTTTGGACCTTTTGAATCTTCTTAAATGTATTTTTTGATTTTATTAAGTTGGGTTTTCTTGTTTGGTTTTTGTGACTAGAAATGGTAGAGTTTGGTAATCCCTGCTATATTATTAGAGGTCTCTAGTTTAGTTTTAAGTTACTTTAGGGTTATGGATGTATGTTCCCACTCCCATGGTCTGGTCTCTGTGTTTTGTTCCTTGGTGTCCCCTCCCGTCTCTCATGTCTCTCACCCTCTCTGTCACGCCCCCGGCATGTCTCTGTGTTCTCCACGTTCTTCTCTCTGCGAATCATCCTTTGTCTCCCCCAGCCTGTCGTGTGTTTCCATGTTTGTTTATCCCCTTGCTGTGCGTGCTACTTCCTGTTTTAGCAGTCCCACCTTTTATGTGTGTTCAGTTTGGTTTCCCCTGTCTCGTTATTCCTGATTTGTCCCTGCTGTGTTCCCACGTGCCTCCTCTTTCCCTAATCACCCTCACTGTGTCAGTTTCCCTCCATGTTCAATGCTACTAGTGTTTAATTTTGCCCAGTTTAGTTACTCTAAGTCTCCTTTTGCCTTTTGTTTTGTATTCTTGTTGGGTTTTTCACCCAGGCTAAATAAACGTGTTGCTTTTTTTGTGAAGTCCCGTCCTCTCTCTAACACCATCTGCACACACAGATCATTAAATTCATTAAATGGAATCTCAGTTTATTTTTTTGAGATTATAATAATTTAGTGTATTAACCTAATAATACTTAAAAGTAGACACACTAGAATAAGGCGATAGCAAGTCCGGTTTTTATAGGAAACAAAGCAATAATGAGACTGTAAGTCATTTTAAGTAGTCTGTAATTGTGAGTAGTGTCCAATTTCTTGGTACTTTACAGCAAAGGAGACAGAAATTTCATTGTAAGTAACTTTAAGCACTGCATAATATCCTGGTCATTTCCTTGAAAAGCATCTTAGATTCTATGTACACTTTAGTTTTTGGAACACAAGTTGAATTATGGAGATGTCTAAGTTTGCTTAATTTCCCAGTGTTTTACAGGAAAGGAAACACTCATTTTGAAAGTTATGTTTAAACAGTCATAGTGAAAAAAAGTTAGACTTGGCTCTTGGTTTTATCATTATGGGATCATATAAGCCTGCAAATTTCAACGGTATTTTTGGTAAGTTGGTAGAACAGTCCATGTCACATTAAAGGACAGTCGAATAATAAAACATCCATCGTCCACATCAACAAAATGAATATGAAATAAAGATGTAAAGAAAGTAAATATGCCAAAGGGCAAGATTAATTAACTCCATAATGCTGACAATTCAGTGATTTGCGATCATTTGCTTGACCTCTGGGTAGATCTTCCACCTCTGTACACTTTAATACACGTGTGCTCCCATGAGCACGGCCTGCCTTGGAGCTACCTGCTGGGATAGATGGCTGGTTGGTGTAGGAAGAAAATAGTTCCTACGTGGTTTTTGTTGTTTTTTTCTTCTCAATAAGCCACTGCTGCTGCTCTAAACCACAAGACACCAATTACTTCCATTATCTCCAAGATAAGGCACACAAGTCCTTCAGCT
Organism: Hemichromis elongatus; assembly: GCA_015108515.1. Lineage (NCBI taxonomy): Eukaryota > Metazoa > Chordata > Actinopteri > Cichliformes > Cichlidae > Hemichromis > Hemichromis elongatus. The sequence goes on along the minus strand of VUQR01017980.1, from coordinate 19,324 downwards.
GATATCATATACCAGAACAAGAAGGATGCCTTTTGTTCTTTTTTAAGCCAGCTGGCCCCTTTAACGTAACAATATTGCAACTTTAAACACTTTCACCAAATGTGCTGATGAGATGGTAACAAAACGTTCACACGAGTGTTTTTATTTTATTTTCAGAAAGCAATTTCACACTAGACTTGATGTGCATGCAGTAGTCACGAAGAATCCTGTGAGTGATCACCGTGAGTCATCTGTGTCATGACCCAGCTGCAGGTCATTAAGCATGCTCTTCATTCAGTAATGGGACAATCACGCACAGGCGCACGCATATTGCAATGGAAATAACATCTCATTACCTTCAGAACACTTTTGCTCTGCAAAAAACCTTTAGAAAGTAACCTTATCATCATTTGTGAATGACTTTTGGGAGGTTGTTTTTAATAAAAGATCTCCGTGTAGAGTTCTTCAAGCAAACCAGTCCGCCTTTATTCACTTCTAAGCATGTTATTACTTAAAGCATATTTTACAGACTTTTACATTTACGACAGATGTCACCCTGCCCACTTTTATCCCCTCCTTTCTTTGCTTCGTGGGCTCAGGTTTGAGTGTACATGTCCCCGTAACCACACTGCGTCTCTTGGTGGCGCTGTAGATCAACCCTGCGCTGGAAGCTGAGCTGACAACGGGGGCAGTTGAACGGCCGATAGCTGCTGTGCTTTCGGCTGTGGGTGATGAGGTTGGAGCTTTGGCTGAATCCTTTACCGCACACCTTACACACATGCGGTTTCTCACCTGTGAAGATGAGTGGGGAAAAAAAGAGGGCAGGAGAACATTTTTTTTTTCAGAGCTGGAGCATTTAAGAGCATGGTTTAAATCAAACTGTTATGTTCACCCACCTGTGTGTATGAAGGTGTGTTTCTTCATGTCTGACTTCTGGTGGAACCTTTTGCCGCAGTACTGGCAGGGGTAGGGTCGAGTGTCTGAGTGGATGAGGAGGTGGGTTGACAAGGTGGACGAACGCTTGAACACCTTTCCGCATACCTTGCAGCCAAAGCTACGCTCCTGCACATTTATACACACAAGCACACAACTATTAAGATCCACGTTGATTATTTTAGCAGCTTATTATGAGTCAGAGTATTATCAGGGTACTGTACCTTAGCTCTACTATAGCTGCCGATTGCTCTGAAGCCAAAGGGCATGTGGGAGATGTCTGTGGCCGTGGGGGATGTTGCCAGTGGAGTAGAGAAGACATTACAAACTTGTAGACCACCTCCTGATATTAAGACTTCTGAAAGGGACTGTGGGAGGTAGAAAAGGAAGACGAATACTAATGAGTACCAATTTAAATAAGGGGAATATATACATCTCATCAGTATGGAAAATTGTTTTATATCAAAATGTCATTGAATTGGAAACTGACTACAACAACTAATCAATGTCTAATATTAGCGTACTGTTGCATTTCATTTGATTGATCCATAATAAAACAACAAGCAGTGCTTGCATGCAGATTTTGGCATCGTGGGCAGAGCTGGGCTGGCTGTTTCCTTTTCATCTCCAGTCGTTGTGTTATAAGTTATCTCATCTGTCTCATTTCCTAAGATGTCTAAACATTCACACAACACGGTGAGTTACAGTTGCAATAATTCTCCAGTGTGCACAATCCTTTAAAAGTGCAATTGTTTTTATAAGTAACCAAAGTAAATGGCAATATTCCTTGCAGGCTGCATCAGACTGACGCATGCAGGTTGATGCAATATTGCGTGAACTGTTACTTTCAGCTTTCTAAGCATGCTCTGCAAACACTGCACTCACTCTTCGTGAGTTTCCAGATAATGCCTGTTGTTTAAATTGAATTTCAACTTCTGCAAAACAGTTGAATAAAGGTAATAAAAGGTCCGCACTTAATATTTGGAGAAGGCTCCAGTTAGGCGTAGGCTAGGTTTGCATTAATTATCTATTATAATAAACCTTTTGTATTTGCGATGCTGCTAGAAATCACAATAAACGGTTAAACCTTGTGCACACATATAAGCAAATGTGTCATCTGTTCAATAACTAGATGTACCAAAAATACATTTGAGGTATTTAGAAATTATTATAAAAACATTCTGTCCAGGAGAACATTAGCAAATTTATACTCAGCTCACACAAACACAGTCAACACAAAATGCTGTTCTGTTTTGTTTTTTATAGAATATTGAAATCAGTGCGAGCTCAAAAATCCAACATAAGCCGGGCTCTAGTTAGGAAACAGGAAAGCTGATTACAAATGACGTTCAATTCAAACAGCAGAAACATCCCTGACATCGTTTTTTGGACTGTCATCGATTTTGGTTCAAAAAGCAAAGAGATTTCTTTGAATATGAGCTTCTAACTTATTTGGATGTAGCTTATAATCGTAAATGAACATGTGTGTTCTAAATGCAAACAAAATCTTCTTATCCATGAAGCGTTAGAGAGATCAGGACTCATTTCAAATTCCTCCTCATGAGAATGCACAGGCAGGTGAAGCGGTTCAAGCAGTCTCTTCACTTGTGTTTTCTCTTTCTCTGCGACACTGATAACAACAGCGATAGTAAAGGCTAATAATTGTCACAAGCCACAGGCCTCCTACCTTCTCGCAGAGCGGGCAATCACTGACGGGGGATTTGAGGTCAGTGTGCGATGTGTGGTTGACTAACATGAAGACCAGTCTCTCGAGCTCTCGCTCTCTCTCAGATGCTTGGTGTCTGTCTGCCAACCACGGTGAGACCAGCAGAGGAGCATTTATTTTCTCCAAGGGGGCTTTTTTTAACAATGAGAATACAAATGTAATTAGTTCATTGATGTGTGAATCACTCTGAACCATTTTTGCTTTTCTTTTTGTAGCTTTGAGTATGAGAAAAACAAAAAACAAACTTTGATGTAACCGGAATCCTTCTGGTCTCATACAAAAGTATTGTTTTAAATAACAAGCCACATTGACACACATTGCATATTTACTGTGGTACCTTTTCAACCCCAAGTGCACACACACACAATTCTAGAAATAATCATACCTGAAGGCCAGCGGTCCTGCGTGGGGTCACTGTGAGAGCGGACCGCCACCCGACTCCACGGCGAGCAGGCTTCAGCCACAAAATCTTTGACCCCATAGATGGGGGACAAAGGCTGCGCAGCATCTTCAGGGCGACTGTCGTCCTTCACAGCCACTGGCTCCTCCGCATCTCTCCGGGATAGGCAATGCTGTCTAAAGGCATCCTTAGCCGGGCTGAGGAGGTGAGTCCTTTTACTCTTGACGAGGAACGACCTTGGCATGGCAGAGTGTCGACTGAACTGATGGGAGGCAAGAAAAATCATGTATCAGAAACCTGCAGGAGTCTGATAAGCCAACTCTTTCATGTCACTTTTAGAGCCTCGTGCACTTAGAAGTCGTGCACCTGTACGTGTTCAGTTACAATGCCAAAGCTTGAGGTTTCCTTAACAAATACAACCTGCCACCTGCACAAAGCCCTCAGTGAGGATAACCCTGTTGTGGTGTCATGCATCTTCTAAACTGACACTTCTGCTACTTTTTATACTTCTATTTGAAGTGCACACAATATATTTAGATGTTGTCTTTTTTTCTTTTTTTAATAATAATAAAATCAGCTACGGCGCCATTAAGGATTCTGACCTCGCATGTTGACTCGCAAGTTTTCAAAATGAAACAAGTGCATGAACAAAGCAACTGATTCATATTGTGACCGACCTTTTTTGTTTTAGTCACCGCATATTTGTAACTCTGAAATTTAGCTTTAGACAATTTCATTTATTTAACAAGGAAGAGAAGACTCTGAAAACAAAAAGAGAAGAAAAAAAACAGCTAGAAGTGACGATGTGAGGTGACAACGTGGATGCAAAACTAGTTTATTCACACTTGTTTAAAAACGTTGCACATAAATCTTCCGGTAGCTTTAGCCTGAGTGACAGTAAGTAACAATATTGTTTTAACCTCGCTATTTACTGAAATAATATCCTGCACAAATGTCACGGTGCACCAGATTATTACATTTGTCATGTTTTAGGTGCATTTTGAAATGTGTAAAAAATAAAGCTGAGTTTAACTATGACACAGTAACAAGTGGATACCAGATAAATGTCTCTGCTTACCTCTGTATTGCGCAGCTGGATGTTGAGAGTGTTTCTTGTGTCCTTGTAGCTGACAGCGTCCTCTTTTCACTTTCTCACACCCATCGACTGATGACATGACACAAAGAGATTTGATTTGATTTTGAAAGGCTGCTGACATTGTTTGACTGAAGATGGCAAAATGTCCCAACCCGTTCACATCTATTAGTAAAAAAATTAATTATTTTCACTGTAAGCATCTTTTTTAAAAGCCAGTTTTGTGGGATTTTTTTTTTGTTATTTTTTAACCCAATAAAATCCAAACCCAAACAAAAAAATTAATAAATAAATAAAAATGTAAAAAAGAAAAGAAAAGAAAGAAAGGGGGTGATCAGCTGGTGTCTTGCAGCCAACAGTTAAGTTGTCGTGATGCCAAAGTCATGATGAAACCTTATTGAATGCAGAAGAATTTTGCTTGTGTCACTGCTGGATTTAATGACTATATATGTAGGCGTACTTGTAAATACATAAGCATTCTGTGGAAAGTTTGAATATCTCATTGTTCTCATGTGAACATCTGAACCTTTACTTCTGAGGTACTGAAGTAGCAGTTACACAGTAGACCTACCTGTCGTGTGTGTGCGCGTGTGGGAGTTCTTTATGTGGTGTCCCGCTATCCCACACAGTTTTAGTTTTTAGTTTAATTTTTTATTCTTCCCTTAATTATAGCTGAACTCATACAGCTAACATTTTCAGCCTAAAAAACCTTCCATTACATAATAATTGTATAGTTTATCCGTAATTGTATTTATTTTAAGTGATCTGCACTTTATTTCCATCTCAGAAATAAATCATTAAAAAAAATGTGTTGTAAATAAAATAAAGGCAAAATAGCCAAGTCGCTTAATCAACTTCAACTTCCTTCTTCTCCTTCCAAATATAAGTTGCACCTCTGCCCACCCATATGCATTTACCAGAATTAACTTTAATAATTAAAGTAACAAGTCTGAAAGAGGTACTAGAGGTGGTTTGTTTTTAAAGCATGACAAAAGTTATTGGACGTAGAAGCAAAGAAGGGTTTTCACATTGTTATTGTGCACGAAATCTCTGTCTGTCTGTCTGTCTGTGTGTGTGCGTGTGTGTGTTTCTGTGTTTGTTTGTCAGACGACCCCTCCTGGACCATCGGAAGGTAAGCTGCCAAACTTGAGAATCTTATCTTTAGACTCCTGAAGGTTTTCATCTACATCAGATCATGTTGCCTGGAGATCATCTGATCTATTTTTTTTACCATTTAGACACTCCTGCTTTTTGTGCCATATGCACAAAAGCTTAATTATGCAGGATATACTATGACACCATCTCGTTGCCTCGCATTCATCTAGCAAAAGGCTAAAATGACCCATTTTTATCATATAAACTGAATCTGCTGCCACAGTTTTGTTTTGTTTTTTTCTTTGTTACTTTTCTCAGTGTGCCAAATGCCTGAACAGGCCAAACTAAACGGCAACATGGAAATGTACAAGTTATTATAATTTACAAATAACCAAATGTTTGGACACATTTTACAAACATGTGAGATTTTTGGTGTAAAAATGATCCCAAATTATATTAATTATGGTTCCCAGAACCAAATCTACAATTTACAGTCTACAATAAAAGTAATAAATATATATACAAAGGCAAAAACTAGTCTTTTCAGTGTACATCAAACATAGCCTACTTTCCTTGAACTGAAGGGGAAGACATTCACCCTTTATGTACCCAGCACAGCCTAATCTATGTCTGCTCTTCTCTAAAATGCCTGAAGAAAGACTGGGAAAAAGTCCATCTACTTGGTCTGTACTATCCCACTGATATCACAGAAGTCAGCATCCTAAACTAATCAGTTCTTCATTTATCTTGATCATAATAAAAATACCACGTCTGGTAAAAACACCCTCCCAGGGAAGATCAGGCTGATTTCGAGTGACAGAAGAGAGAAAAACATCAACCAATCGAACTGAAGGCACAGACAGAAATAGATCTAAATTTCACAGCTCATTCTACAGCTTGCACGCATGAATGCTGAGCAAAAACAGAATCTCTTGAATCTTTGCCCAAATTTTAGCCTCAAAAACATTCAAACCCTTTGACTGACAGCAGAAAAATTCTTAAATTGTACTACTTACAGACTTCAAGATGTTACTATTCATAAAAACCACTTAAAAACACAGCACATGTGCAGATGGCATGTAAGTTTAGAAGAAGCCACAGCGCTTGCTTGCTTTGTACCATGATCAAATGCAGATTATAATAGCCCAGATGTTAGCTTGCCCTGTTTGTACAGCTTTTAACCGTGTGCCCCCTGTGGGCATGACGAACTCTCGGATGTTTCTCTGAAACTTACTCTGGAAAAGTACCACGGTTTACATATCTCATCAACTCCACACGACCTCTCAATTTCACACTGTTGCTTATCATTTTACAAGATGAATAACCTTGTTTGTCTGGAAATGTTACCCACAAAGAGTAATTAAATGTACAAGATGAAAACATCTTTTACCCTCTATCCAATCTAACTATGTGTCTACATGATGTTAGTCACTGTGGGCTTAAGAGTTAGACTGTCATTAAAACAACAACAACTAATCAACAAAGAAGACTTTGAATTTTTTGGACTTTTTGCTAAATTGTGGGCAAAAAGCTACAGAATTTACCACTTCAAGTTCCTACTGACACAAGTGAAAAATAATAGTATTTCTGAACGCATATTTTTTGGCAAGTATTGGAGCCCGAATCTGACCTCAGACTGAAATCAAATCAAAGGCACATGAACTGAAACCAACGCTCTTCTCCGTGTGGCTGTATTTTTTGCAAGCAACTCATCTGACTCCTGGTGTGAGGAGCACAAACTGAAGCTGAGTTCCCCTTGATGTGCATAAGACAGGCATGTCAGAGCACTGTGGCTGATGTGGTGGGGGGCTAGGCAACCTTTTCCCAGGGGCTTTCAGGGAGAGCAGACGAGAGGAGTGCAGGGAGCCGAGACGGGCTGGTGGGTTTGGTGGGTTTTCACGTTCATTTGTTTTGGGGGGTTCAGGGGCTGCTAGTTCCCCCGATGGTGGCAGAAAACTGCCTTTCTAGGAACCTGAAACCTGAAGCAGAGCGAGGCAAGAAAAAACAATTGTAGGCAAAAGTTCATTTTCCTTTTGTTTTGATCCAGATGTTTACTCGCTGTGATAGCGTGGAGTATACTAGTTTATATTTTACTTATTACTTTATTATAAGGTAAACATGACATAAGTAAAACAGTGCGTCAAGTGACAATATACACACACACATATAGTCTTACTACATGTGGTATAAAACTAGCATTTTATAAGAAAAACATCATACCAACAGTCACGCATGGTGCTGGTAGTGTGATGGCAGTCTGGGGCTTCAGTACCTGGATGACTTTCTGTATTGATGGAATCATGGATTCTGTTCTTTACCCAGAATTTATATTCCTGTGTAATTTTTTTTAGATGTTCCCTTTTTGGTGTCTTTTTTTAGGATTTTTTAAAATACTGTTTAACTACTTGTCTTTTAGTTTAGTTTATTCAGAGGTTTTTCCATTTTATACTTTCTTTGTGAGAAACTTCAGATGAACTTTTAGCTAAAGTTTCCTTGCTCCAGTTTCTAACTTTGTTGTACTATCATACTTTCCCCTCTATAATGTGTATAGCACATGTCTTTCATGTTCTGACAGGATATCTCAGGAGGGTTGTTCTCGTCAACAATCGCAAAAAACCTGGTGTCAGTAGATGCAGGCAGAAAAGCTGGTCCAGGACACTCTTGTTGCAGATTCTGGGGCTGCAGAGGTCACACAGCCAACTCTGAAGGCTGGGGTTGGGAATGTAGCCTGGTTGCCCTCACCCACCCTCAGTCTCTGGGGTCGCCAGCCCAGGTTCAGTCTCTCACTGGGACCTAGCAACAACAGAAGTGGACAGCGAACCACTCTGTGTGCCCAGTGCTGATTGACGCAGGTACAGAAACAGATATGCATCTAGCAGCTCTCGTCTTTAGAGTCTTCAGTCTTTGTGTCAACCAACCCAGGAGGCAACCTTAGAGTGGGCCTAGCATTGATCACACTCAGAGCTAGCCAGGGCCTGGTTGACTGACCCAGGTTGGAAGAGCAGGTTTTGGTACTTGGCGTCTGCTGCAGTGTTCAGGCTTACCACGGTCTTACCAACGGCCGCATTTCCTTGTTTGAGGATGGCAAAACAGATGAAGCAGGCTCAGAAAGGTGGCTAACTTTCACCGCGGCAGGTGGGTGGTTAGCTGGAAACCCTGACTTAGATATAAGTGAAGAAAGGATGGCAGGAAAACTGAAACTCGAGGCATTAGGGATTAATTAATTACAGAAGATATTTAATAATGAACTGAATCTGAAAGTCGAAAAAGATAAACACAGCGTCAAAAACCCAGGATCATCACACATTCATGCCCAAAAAATCTCTAATGTGTCTGAATTAAAGCACTTATGCAAAGATGAGTGGGCCAAAATGTCAGCATGTTTTGCTGGAGGATAAACATGCAGACACAGAGGCAAGTGGAGATTAACAAAAGGTGAGCCCGTCATTGAGCTGATGATAAACCAACATGAGACAAAACAGAAATCAAAACAGAAACCAAGTAGTGAACTAATAAACTAACACAGGGGAAAGAGACACATCAGTACAAAGACCATGAGACAAAATGAAGCTGGGGAACTGAACAGTACGCTCTGGCAAAGACAATACACAGGAGAGCAGGACAGAGAGGAAACAGATGGAAAACACAGTGAGAGCAAATCTGGACCAATGAAACGAGGGAAGGTAAACTCAACAAAACACACACGTTACAAGAGACTTTCACAGTAAAACTGGAAACATAACTAACACTGAGATAGAAACTAAGACATGCAAACTTGATACGGGGACAGAAAATAAACACGGAGACAGATTACAAAGACCAGACTCTCATGGTCCTGGCTCGTTTGACCCAGCGTTTTGTGTTTAGTATTATTATCTTATGTTCTAGTTCTGCGGTCCCCAACCTTTTTTTCAACCACAATGTCTGACAATATTTTCACAGACCGGCCTTTAAGGTGTCGCGGATGAATACAACAAAATAAAACCAGTACCAGTACCAAAAAAAAATAAAGTTTATTTATAACACATGGGAAAAGACCCAGTGAAACTGAGTTGATGATAAAAACAAGAAAACATAAGGAAAAAAACAATAAAAACCCTGAAAACCATAAATTTCACGCCCATGCCTCAACTCTGGTACCAAACAACTCACGAACCAGTACCGGTCCCCGACCCAGGGGCTGGGGACCGCTGAGCTAGTTTATTCTGATTTTGTTATCATGTGTCCTCCCCCAGTCCCTGAGTTTGTGTTTTACTTTGAAGGTCTTTGTCTCTCGCGTCTAATTAGATTCAGCTGTGTCCTCCTGTGGTGTGTCATTCCCTCGTTACCTTGTGTGTATTTATAGTGTGTGTTTGCCTGTGTTCATTGGCGCTCCGTCTGTGCTACCTGGTGTATCTCTATGTCTCCCTGTCCCTTATACTCCTTGCCGTCTCCACTCTTCATTCTGTGTTCTTGTGGTTTCAGGTTTATACTTTAGTTTCTGCCAGTTTAGGTTATGTTTTAGTTCTGTCCTCACCATCCTTGTATTTGTTTGTTATCCTCCACTGTAAATAAATGCTCACTCACATCATCAGCCTTTGCTCGCATTTTGGGTCCTTTCTCACAAAACCACACGACTGCTGCCGCGGCCGTGACACAGACAGTCATGGCGATCTGACTGAGTTAACAAAGGGATCGCAAAGGATGAAAACTAAATATTACATAACCAAGAAGACGAACCAGAATATAAACAGAGACCACAAAGGATATAATAAATGCTTAAGGAAACTATCAACCATATTAATATACAAAGAGGACCCAAATAAAAACACAAGACATTCTCAAAAAGTCAAGGTATCACAAAATTCATAAAGAAATTACAAATACAAAAGCCCAGTTCATGACCCGGGGATGCACTGATGTGAGAGACTCATCTTCAGGCCAAAGTGTGGCACAACCACTTATTACGCTTACAGGACGATTACTATTTCACACAGGGTCGGGGTAGGTGTAGGGCTCTGCCACTTGTCCCCGGCACAACACCTCAAACACAAGGGGAGAGTTTTTGGATTCTGTGCTTATTTATATTTACGTGCACACACACGTTGGAGCTGTTCGCTCAGTTCTGCCCCACTGCAACTCTCGCTGTCTCGGTCTCAGTCCGACTACCCTCCTCCTAACCCCTGCAGCTACTAAAGGGAAAAAGGTCATTACAGCATGTGTGTGTGTGTGTCTGTTTTCGACTTCTCTGTGTTAGCAAATAAATACCAAACAAGTACTACTGTACGAACTGTTTTACACCAGCTATTTATTTAATGGATCCGTTTTGAATTAGAATTAGAATTGAATTAGAAAAAACATTGAAAACACTTGGATAGTATCCTCTGTGACCTTAAAAGTCATTTAAGGAGTATTTTCCTAAGATTTGTATTCCTGCTAGATAAGGGAATAAATATTGTAATTAATTTTGTCACATGGGTGTAAACAGTACCCCAAAAGGGTGGACAGTGGACAGAGAGCTGCGTCCTTTTTGCGCTGATGTAATTCATTTGGTTTTTGCTACATGGTGGTTGCAAATTATCTGATAGTAATGATGTAAAGTAAACTCTTAGCAGTGAGATAAAATGCAAAAATAGCAAGTGACAGATTATTCTTCAGCTTAAACTAGTTGAGCTCTGTCATTAATTAAAATACATAAGGTTGACAGTACACCAATAGTAAATCCAAAATATGCTTTAACGTTGCACTAGACCATGTGTGAAAAGTCATCTGGGTAAGTAAACACACCTAAATCAGGTTAGTCAAGCTTAAACACTAGAGCTTAAGATGGATTACTTTACATGATGTGTGACGTTCAGGGCCACTGAGCCAGACAGCACGTCTAAGTGATGTTTCTGGATATACTGAATATGCAGCAACTTAATTATGAAATAGTCTTTGTACTTTTTTATAATTGGCAAGAACAGAGTGGGTGTATCTATCACATTAAATGACATCATTACTTCAAATGAATCGTTATCGGCGATCAAAGGAAGAGAAGGTTCACATTATCAGGCAGCCTCGAGGTCAGGCTAGTCTCGGCTTGCTGCTGTTTATCTGTGTAGCTGCTGTGGCTGGTGGCTTGCAGTGGTTTCAGTCAGGGGACTTGACGAATGAAGTGCTATGCCACTTTCTCACGGCCAACAGCTTCTCTTGTGTCTACAGTTTACCCCCACCCACCCATTTTACACTCATTTCCTCACAACTTTTCAACTTTCTCTCACTATGGTTGGCAAAAAAGCGAAGGTTATGGACAGTTCAGGAGTTTCTTTATTAGCTGAGGGGAGGAAATCATAAAAGTTTAGCAGCTTTGTGAGAATTTGATGCCGATGTTGGTAATGTCCTCAGTGTGTGTCAAGTAAGCGCTTCATCAAAGTAAATGAGATTATGTACTGTAACATAAAAGGGCAGGAAAAACACCAGATGTACTTTATGATATGATGCACATATGTTGTGTAACACTGTATCTATAGCCATGGGAACTGGTTGCAGTAGCTCTCAATATTATACTATATTACAGGGCCATGTACAAAAGTAAAGCCACAATACTTCCAACCAGCCCTGTGCCACCCACTGAACAGGAAGGAGGTATTTTGCTGAGGTATTTTCTTTCTATGTTACCGCTTATCACATCCTCCTACTCTTTTCAATCAATTGCTGTCAGATTGAAAACACCACAGATTCAATTTAAAACCAAATTGTTGTATTTTTTCATTTAATAAATTACTGAACCAGAGGAGTTCGTTGTCATCCTTAACACCCAACTCAGCGCCACTAAACTAACTAAAGCTGCCATCACTCTGTGTAAGGAGGACAAACAAATTATGGTAACTATGACAACATTAGAGACTAATATAGAATTTTCTCAAATTTAGCAAGCAAATGGGCATCCCCACTCCTACACATTAACTAACTCAGATTTGCGTGACTATGACAGAGCAGGGTTACAGAAAGGTAAGGGGGTGTGAGAACTCATCAATGACAAGGTACCCAAGGCAGCTGCTGCCTACATCCCCAGAGAGAGTCTAAATATATAACCACAAGCTCTAAAAGGAAATAGACCTGTGATTATAGGCATACCAAAAAAAACAAGAAAAAACTACACCCTCTTTCACTTGTAATGTTTTACATTTCCGGGCATGAAAAAAAAAATGATCTGGGTTTTTCCGAGTCTTAAAAATATCTAAGTACTATCTCAGGGTATATTAAACCGTCACTATTTCTTCAACAAAAGCCCAAATATAGAAGCACTGCAAACCATGATTCAACAGCTTGTAGAACCACCTTAAGCAGTGATACATTTTCTGTGTATCTTTATGAGTCCCTCGAATCATTGTGGAGGAGTTTTGGTCTGCTGTTGTTCACAAGTTCTAGGCATTTGTTAATGCACAGCTCTCTTAATGTCCCACCTCAGCATCTCACTCTGATTGACTTTGACTAAGTCGTTGCAACACATTGATGCTTTTCTTTTCCAGCCATTGTGTGGTAAATTTGCTTCTCTGCATAATCTTATTACATGACCCAGTTTTAGTCAAGCTTTAACCAAGCCAAGCGTTTGACTCGAGAATGCTTTGGTACACGGAGGAGTTCATGGTTTTCTCACTTACGGCAATTTGCCCAGGTTTATGTAGGCACCATCTCCACTTTGGTTTCATCTGTCCAAAGAAGTCTTGTGGTTTGTTCAGATGAGGCATTGCACAGAAAAGCTGTACTGTGGTGTTCTTTTGAGAGAGAAGAGGCTTTCTCTAGTACTCGCTCAGTCTTTTTCTAATTGTGTCTGTGCTAAATGCTATCTGAGGCCTGTAGCTGCAGAAAGGCATCATTGTGGAGACTGAGGGCAGGAAAGCTGCAACCACCACACAAGCAAGTCCTGAGGAGTCAGCTGAATGGGAAGAATAAGACCCGGGCAATGAACACCTATGCCCTGCCAGTCATCAGATACCCTGCTGGGATAATAAACTGGCTAAAGAAGGAGACAGAAGCCACTGATATCAAAACAAGGAAGCTCCTTACCATACATGGAGGATTTTACCCCAACTACAGCACCCTGCGACTGTATGCTGAGCAGACGGAAGAACTAATGAGTGTCAGAACCACTATCCAGGATGGAACAGCAAACATCCATGAGTACGTCAGGAAAATGGCCTAAACTGATCATGTCCTTAGTGAATACCTCAGGTAGCAAATATTCGAGAAAGACGAGGAGCTAGAAGAGGAATTGTCATGAAAGGACAGGCCCCTGCACAACATGCACCATCAGCAGACAGAGGAAGTGGCTGATATTGAGAAATCCTACAAAGCTGGAGAAAGCTGGACTAATCATGGCAGCATTGGACAAAGATCAAAGCACAAGACCCAGCAAGGTTAGGGTCTATCACACCAGGCAAGACCTCAGCCACAGCCTGTGCAAAGATGCTCCTGAGACAATCCAGCACACAGCAGGGTGCCAGATGCTAGCAGGCATGGCATACACAAGACGCCATTAGCAAGTTGCTATTATAGTATACAGGAACGAGTATCGTCTTCAGTATTGACGCTGGCTTACCGTATCAACTTTCTTAACACAACCAGCCCCTCCCCTACCTTCCTTGTGCAAGAAAAAGAAACTAGAATTAGATTCAGCAAACTGTACGTTAGCTGTCAGGGCTCCTGCAGCTGCACCATCAATGTTAGCACCAACAAAAACAAGTAACAAGTAAAAGTTCAATTATTCTTCGCAATGCATCTTTTAAACATAAAATAATTTGATTATGTGATTACTTACGATATTTTTTTTTATTTTTTTTTTACATATACATCGTTAGCATCGCTGTTTTGACCGATCATGGTGGGCAGCCTGGATCCAAAATGCCAGAGTTGGGGTGATTTTGCTGGCATCTGACATCTGTCCTGAATGTTTTCCACTACTTTTTTCTAACTGTAAAATAATGGACTTAAAATTGTTTACACCTTATATATCTTTCCTAGACTGATGGACAGCAACAGTTGCTTATTTAGGGTTACTGCTGATGTCTTTCTTCCTTGGTATTGTGTTAAAAAAAACACCTGAAAGCAAGCAAACTACCAACACATCTGCTTTTATAGAGATGCTCACACTTGGCGGTGATCAGTTAATTAAGTGCATTTTATTTGGAGAACTTGGCTGTTACTTGCCCTCTTAATTCCTATGAAAGAAGTAAGGGTGTACTTATTTATTCACACATATGCGCCTACAGTTAGTGTTTGTTAGATAAATAAATAATGACACGGTATAATATGTCATGCTTTGTGGTTCATCAACAGTTGATTGATTAAATGTGATTTTAAGATCTGCTAAAGGGATAAATTATTTTTATTATGTCCCGATACTTAAACTTCAGATTGAACAGTGGGTGAGCTTTCTTTGTGTCATTTTAAAAAGTCTTGAACATTTATAAACAGGACCTTGCTTCTGATAATAAGTCAGCTAATAATTCTAATAATTGTGTCGGAGTTACAGAAAGTTTACCATAAACTCGACGGTCATCGCTGTGAAGGTGTCTGAGCTGTTTTCTTGTGATTAAAGATGTTAGCCATTTGATGTGTGAGGTTTGCTGCAAACTTGTGATGTTTTTTCATGACATGGTCGTGTGAATCCTGTCACCTAACTCGACCCCACCCAAAACATCCCTGCCTATGGGCAAGGGTGTGTGAGTGCGTCACAGTGTGTGTATATTGCAGTTGAAAAGGTGTGAAGCCGCAGGGTTTAGAGCACAACTTTGAAACCGAGGGTGTTTATAGGATAGCAGCCCCTTGTAATGTTCATCACACCACAGCCCTGCTTTCTAATTTTATAGCCACGTTCCCCGAAAGAGATAGAAAAACCTCAGTTTCTTTTGCAGTGAGATCAGGGAAACCATAATGTCCCCTCCTTTGAAAACAAGAGAAAAATACAGAAGTTTAAAAAAGACTTGAGTTGATATTAGTTTACTGTGTAATGACTTCTATTCAACTATTATTTTGTTTGTCCTATTTAGCTGTGCTAAAACTGGCCACTACACATACACAAGCATTTACCTTAAATGTGTAGTTTGGCATTTTAGGAAGTGCATTCATTTCTTCCTGTAAGTTAGCAAATACTGATAGCCCTCACAGCTAAATAAGTATGGACAGACTCTTGGGAGTGGTTACCTTAGTTAAAGCTACAGTGACGCTTTCATCTGTCAAGTACTTCTAGCACATACCCATAAAAATACAGCTTTATTGAATCGACTCTAAATAGCCATGTTTTAGCTTTAACATGTTAGCACATACCCATAAAAATACAGCTTTATTGAATCAACTCTAAATAGCCATGTTTTAGCTTTAACATGTTAGCAAGCAAAGGAGATTTTGGAGGAAATAATTACCTTTGTTGTTTGCTAAATCAAAAGTTGAATTGTAACGCCATAATTTGATGTGTTTTATCTGTCATACAGTACAATGACATGGAAACATTTTCACACATCTTTGTGTATGATGAAAAACGAAACCCCTCTGAAGCACTACAGCTTATGTGACATACCCCAAGCAAACTGTAAAGCTGCCTACAACTGTTGTGATTGGCCAGGAAGGAAAGAAGTCACAGCATTTTATTTTCTGTTGGCACGGCTTATAAAACAATCACATTGTAATTAACACATAATGCAAAGGCACAAGTTTAAATAACAGCAACATCAACTGCTTGCATGAATTACATCGTAGGCTATACAAAGATTCATCGCAGAAGTCTAAATCAGCTGTAAGTAGCAGCGGACGTTGCAAATAAAAGGCACACACTGAAGTGTGAGCACTTGCAAATTCACCCTAAGGTCAGATGTTGCCACTGCTCAGAAAAAAATAAAAATAAATCAAAGACTACATCTTAGGCTCTGCAGGCCTCAATTAGCGTGCAAATTTTAAAGTCCAGGACAGCACAAGTAGAAAAGACTGAACAAACAAGGCTTGGTTTGAAACAACTGCCAGGAGAAGGCATCTTCTGTCTAAAAATAACACGGCAGCACAGCAGCACGGCTTAGGTTGGCAGTTACACCTGAACAAACCACAAGAATCATGGAAGTCTAGAATTTCTTGGATTTGGACAGACCAAACCAAAGTAGAGATGTTTGCCCATGATGCACATCACCACAACCACACAGCAGCACAAACACCTCCTGCCAACGCTTAGACCGCTGTAGTGAAGGCTTGATGATTTGAGCTTGTTTTGTAGACTTCGACCCGACTGAAATGCTGTCCATAACACAGTAAAGAAGAGTACAGTGTTAGAGACTCACAGAGAACAATTATTTTAAGTTAAACTTTCTAAATGTGGCTCTACAACCTGTTGAACCGTGGGGAGTACTGCAGTATTTAATTTTTCATAGGATTTCACATAGTCACTTGAAAACTGTACGTAATGAAGGCAAAAAAGCTAAAAGGTAGAACAATCTGTCACTGTCAACTAGCTAGCTTAGTGAGCATAGTATTAACACCAATGATATATTATTCTACTGATCTACAACTTCTACAAGAGGAAAGATTAGAGGTCTAAGGAGTTTGGAAAGCAAAGCCACTGAACTTCTTTAAGTTTCTTAAAGATGTTTTAACTCCGTTTTATCCCAAAAACTTCTTCAGTGAGAGGTCATTCATCTATGTAACCAAGATGAGCGAGGGCGAGAAGTGTACAGACTCCCAAGTTCAGCTTTTTTGATTGTTATGAGTAAGTGAGTGATGTGTTTTCATAACTTGTGGGGACATCTCATTGACATAATGCTTTCCCTAGCCCCTTACCCTAACCCTAACCAAAAATGAATGCCTAACCCTGACCCTTACGCTTAACCTAACCATAA
>VUQR01017978.1:35097-57340 GCA_015108515.1 Hemichromis elongatus | reverse complement strand
GCTGCGACACCGCCCCCTCTGCCAGTGCTTCGAGGTTTCTGGTAGTTAGAATGACTCGGGGGTGTTGATTCATTTAAACTAACATAATCATCCTGCTGTAACCAGGTTTCTGTAAGGCAGAGTAAATCAATTTGTTGATCAATTATTAGGTCATGTACTAACAGAGACTTGGAGGAGAGAGACCTAATATTTAATAATCCACATTTCAATGTCTTACTCTTTGATTCAGATGTGGATACTGTATTGTTCTTTCTTTGTGATTTTTTTACGTTTAGGTTGTTTGTTTTTTGTCTGCTTGGGAGCTGACACAGTCTCTATGGAGATGGTGTTTTGGGGGGTAGTAGGAGGAGAGAAGCTGCAGAGAGGCGTGTAAGACTGCAGCTCTGCTTCCTGCTCCCAACTCTGGATAGTCATATTCTGGGGGGTTTAATAAATTTGTCCATATTTCTGGAAATGAGAGCTGCTCCATCCAAAGTGGGATGGATGCCGTCTCTCCTAACAGTTTATATGTTAGTGTTTTCAGCAAAGCTCTGGGAAAATGAAGATGATGCTCATTTTTGCGTATCGAGAGGTACAGTATTGAGGAAATCCACACTAAGGTGTTCGTACCTGAGGTAAGTGTTTAGGACAGCAGTTTGCTACAATGGTGTTTTCCTGTAGCCATAAAAAATACCAGCTCGATGTAACTAAAGATGAAAGCAGCAGCTAACTGAGATCATACCAAATGTGTATGCTAGAGTGGAACTGGCATTGCACTCCATTTAAAAGGTCTTTCTCTGGTCTGGAAAAAGTTTTTTTTATGCTATTTAAAAACGACAAAAAAACCCAACGCCCTCTGTAAAGTTGGGGCATCTCACATTGTAACTAGAGATTAAAAAAACAGTTTGAATCATATGTGTCAAAAACATTTACAATTTATGGATGTAAATGGGGAGTCACACCAAACGTTCCAGTGGTTGTATGTTCTCTGGACTGTTCCTTGTAAAAATAAAAGTGCCTCCCTTTGATGATCCTATTAGAAAAGATGACACGGAGCCATTTTTACAGAGGTTTCCTTCAGTGTGATTTGGCCAACTATTAAATCAAGAATTTGGTTTGAAATTGTTCTCCTCATGTATGAAGTCTGGAGCAATCAGGCCCAGTCGTATCTTAGAGATCCTGTAGTACTAACAGAGCACTTCACTCTCAGCATCGAGGCTTACCTGAGGTTCCTCCAAATGTGGAATAGGAATGTTTCAGCTGATGGGTCCCTTTTCTGTGGATGTCATTCCTTGTTTGTTTCTGTACTTTTCATCATTAGGCCTAGTTTATTTTTAAAACAAAACAAAAAAGTGATCCTGTTTAGGGACGCGATGGAGGGTTCAGCGTTGAGGTGGATTACATCAGGGATTGGCTCCGAGCTGAGGTTTGCGGCCAAAGTGAAAAGGAAGGTTTGCAAGACGGTAGTGAAGCCTGGTGTGAAGTATGGCTTAAAAATGCTGGCGCTGACTCAAAGGACGAGGCTGAGCTGCAGGAAGCAGAGTTGATGATGTTAAGATTTTTGCTGGGAGTGAGCAGAATAAGCAGGATTAGAAATGAGCACAGATCAGAGGGACAGGTCAGTTTTTCCACCTTGGAGACAAAAGTTAGAGAGATGAGACAGAACTGTCAGGACGGAGGAAACCAGGATGACCACAGAGAAGATTCATGGATGTAATGAAGGAGAACACAGAGGGTTGGTGTGACCTAGGAGGGATGCAAAGCACAGGATCAGCTTGAAGCAGGTAATCTGTGATGACCCTAAATTTACCAGCACAAGAAATATAGTTTGAAATATCGGCTAAAGTCCAGAGTTATAGCTACAAAGTTGCTGTCAGACATTTTTTTTGTTGATGAGAAAGAATTGAGAAAATGGACAAAAAACAAAACACAGACAACCTTTCTTTAGTGCATTTGATGTTTACTTGAAGAAAAACAATTGACAAATACTGGTCACTGTCTCTTATCTACCTTGTTTTTATTAATGGAGCCAGTTTTAGTAGTTGCTTCAGTTTTATCTTTAAATTCAGTCTGTGTGCGTTACTAGTATTCCACTAAGGCTAAGATCCCTCAATGCAAGCGGGGCCTATTATTTTTATTATCATTATTATTATTATGTCCTGTGCCAGGAAAGTCTGTTTTAAGTAAATGACGAACTGTGTATGTGTGTGTGAGTGTGTGATCCATATGAAATCGAAGCCTAACGGTGCAAAAGTCTTTTTTCAAAGTCTGGCTAGTGCCGGAGCATCAGTTTAATCTGCTCCCATGTTTCTCCACTGCAGTCCTGCAGTGTTATTTTATTTTATCTTAACGTGGGAAGACTGTTTTCTGACTCAGATGTAGTAGGCGTTAAGATGATCACCAGTCTGACTGAGTTAGCAAAAACCTCTCACGTAGCTCTGAATGAGAAGGGGAAAGAGTAAAAATACACAGGACTAGTTATTCCAAATATCAGCACCAGGCTCATAAACGTATCGAAAACAATCCTTGTGATTCGAATTATGTTATTTTGGCCAGGGGTGCAGGAGGAATGACAGATGGGTTCAAAGCAGAGGTGGGATTAGGTCTCACATGTGTCCCTTCTTATTCCCAGTAGTTACGGACAAGTTGACAGATTATGTCAACAAGAGTCTGCGTGGACTGATGTTTACAGATGACATAGCAATCTGTAGTGAGAGTACAGGGCGGATGGAAGAGAGAGGTGGATGTATGCTCTGGAAAGAAGAGGAGTAGACTAATTCAGGTGGATGACTTTAAATACCAGGGGTCAACCATCCAAAGCAACAAACTGCACAAGACAGGTGAAGAAGAGACTGCAGAATGTGTGGAGACAAGTATCAGAGATGATCTGTGCAGGCAGGATACCAGCAAGAGTGGCAGAGAAGGTTTACAAGACTGTGTTTGAAGACAGTAGCACTGACATAAAGACTGAAGGCAGAGTTGAAGATGGTAGATTAGAAATGAGTACATGAGAGAAACAGTTCAGGTCAAGAGCACTGGAGTCAAAATTAGACGTGCAAGGTTGAGATGGTTCTTGCAGAGAAATGACAGTAGATACACTGGACAAAAGATGCTGCCAGGGAGAAAAGGGAAGATGACAAAAAAGGTTCATGGATGTAGAGGAGGAGGAGGACGGGAGGACGGCTGATGTGACAGAAGAGGCGGCGGCTAGGGATCTGGTGGGATGGAGTCAGATGATCCACTGTAGATGTGCAGTGATGATGAGTTGTAGTTACATTTCTCAGAAGATGCATATCAGGTTACATTTTATGTATTGGCTAAAGTTTTAAGCAGGGTTTGCTGTTACCATGTACCTGGAATGGGGGGCAAACTAAAAGTAACTGCCCACCACTAGTGTATATCACGATGATGGATCACATCGATTTACTTCTGTATGTATGAAACCTTAAGTTGAAACCAGTCTAGCTTCAAAGCAGTCGACGTATTAAATCATTTCACCAACACAAAGCCAATGTAGGTCAAATCCATTCTGGGCATACGACCATTGAAAACAGGTCAAAATTAGGTATGAACCAAAGCTAGACAAATGTTTGACACGTGTGTGCTGGACATGATGTCTGAACCAAAGCCACGTCTCAAAAGTCTTTCTGTTACATAAGGTTCAAGTCTGTCTTTGAAGTTACTGAAGGTGACTGACAGCGCTCAAATGCAAACCTTGTAATCCTTTTCAGCTGTGTGTGTGTCTCGAGTCATCCAACATGTACTTTAACAGAGATAAAATCCAAACAATCTGGAGTAGAGTTTATTAATAAAACCCTACCTGGGTTCACAGTAGCAAATAAATAGCTCTACATCCATAAACTCTTTTTACACTAAACTGTCCATGCAAAGCAGTTGAGGTCATTCTGTGACTGAAGGCTGAGGAGAGGAGGTGATGTGCTGGAGTCCTTTTGCAGGGTCAATGAAACACATTCAGCACTGGACTACAGTCCGACTGAAGCAAACTATTCACGGGAACGCCTGGGATTCAGTGTTGTGAGTGAAAACGGTAAACTACATTTCCACCTGGCACAGAAGCAGCAGCTGGAGTTTGTTTGTGAGCCGACCTGTTGGTTTAAACATGTATATTCTTCCAGCAGGGCCACTTAAACTCTATTTTATTTTGAAATCATTATTTGACCACATATTTCAGAGATTGTTAGATGCTCTCAAGTGGAGCAGTGTCTTATAGCAATATTTACTTTATGAAATCGCTACATGTTTAATGAACAAACACCCCATTATTGACACTTTTCTATACATCTGTATGTGTAAAGGGAATGGAGGGAGAGAGGCATTAAAGCGACGCACACACCAACAAATCAATCGTCATCTAATTATATAACATTCTGAACTCTGTGAAAACAGCTGTGAAACAATGTTTAAACTCTTGTGCAGTGACACAAGTAATTCCATCTGTGAGGACATGTGGTTGACCACGAGCTACAAAATGTGTTTATATGAGAAATGGAACATTTAGAGCATTCTTATTATCCTAATCATTTGAAGCTTGAAAAATCTGGTTGTTGTCCATGTGACGCGTCATAAGGATAAATGAGTGTTTTATGTATTAGCTTTAGTAGTCTTACTGTGTCCTTTAGGACTTAGTGAAATGAGCGGAAGTCACAGTGTTAAGGAAGGCCTGCTCAATGCACCACATCATGAAACATCAGCCAGTGGAAATACAGATGAACCACAACAGGATAAGTTAGACAATCGATACACACAACCGTCCCAGCACTTTATCCGTGAAGCATTAAATGAATGACACCACGGTGCTAATCAACGCCGTCTCCTCCAGTCTGGTTGTTTTCTGTCAAAAAAGACGGTCTTCGTTTGCCTGCTGCTCCTCAGTGTCGGTCAGTCGGTTTTGACGGCCAGCGTTGTGTGATTGTGGAGAGTTGAACTAGTAGGAACAAGTGTTGGTGGGTCGTCTGCTGTCTGAAAGAAGTAGAGCTAGAAGAAAAGAGGAGGTTGAGTAACTGGTTCGGTGTAAAGGATTCCCTCCCACTAATCTCAGATCCACGCAGCTCACCGACCTTGCAGCCAACTGCCAGCAGTGTGTGCAAGACCACTATGGTCACTACTGTAGCCACCGCCGTCACCTTGGTGTCATCACGGACAACGGGCCAGAAGGTGAGGACCAGCACGGAGCCTGAGATCACCATGGCAATGAGGATCAGCGTCCAGTGCAGCCAGTCATATGGTACTATCCACAGAACCTGGAGATGACAGGGTTCACTTTTATTCAGCTAACTAATGTCTCTGCTTCGGTTTTTGTCCAATTGTACCAAAGTTTGACTTTTTTTCTTTTTTTTTAGGCTGGGGGCACAGCTGCCAATCCAACCCAAGTAAAAGAACACGAGTATTCAGACAGAACATGTTACTCTTCAAACATACTCAAAACACTGGGCAGAACAAACCTCTGTACTCATTCAATATGAAGAACCAAAACTGGGTTTTGACATTACAGCAAGTGACAGAGAATGTCAGCTATATTATATATGTATGTGAAATAACCCTCCATTCTGTGGAGAAGGGGTGGGGTAATTTATACAACTTATTAAAGCTGTAAACACCACAGGTGACAGATGGAAACATGACGGATGTACTCACAGAGGTGGGGATATAGATAAAGAGCGAGTAGCCGTAGACGCACACCGTCTCCAGGAAAGAATAGCCTCCAGTCTGCCTCTCGGCTCCTTGCCTCCAGCTCAAAAACCCCCACAGCCCGACCGGCACCAGCCAGGCATACATAAAGATCACTACTGCAGCAATCGTCACTAAAAGCAGAGAAACAAGACAGCGCTATGCAGATCCAGTGTGCTTCAGTGACACAGAGTCAAACAGATGGCGTGCAGCACCAACCTCTGTGGAACTGTGGTCTGTAGTGGAAGCTGGGGTCTCCCTGCTTAACAAGGAAGGTGGACAGGTTCCCACTAATCACCACAGAAAACACCAGTGTGACACAAATCCAGAAGGGACCTGCACAAACACACACTTATATGAGCGCATTCATCTTCTAATTTGCAAACACATTTACAAAAGGGGGGAAATTGGCTCTAGACTACAGTCACAAAAACCAAGCTACTGATAATGCAGCGCTCTATGAACGGACAAGGCGCGGTGCAAATGGTGTTCTTCATCATACAGTTTAATAATTAAAGATGCCTGCTTCCACTTACCATACAGATCTGGGTTATTCCTAAGGTAGTATTTGATGAAGTTCCTCCCAGGCTGTGGCATCACTGACCCCTTCACTCTGTCCAGCACCTGCATCATAACGGCCAAACAAAAGAACAACGTAACTTCAAACTGACTGACAAAGACTTTACGTGCAGATAAAGTGTGGCCGATAGACGTCAGCTCATACCTGCATTGTGTCCACATTGAAGAAAGACTGATAGTACTCAAAGGTCCAGAAGCCGCCACTTGGTTTCTGCCCTCCTAACAGCTGGAGGTACAGACGTCTATCAGCTGATATGCACTCAAAGAAGAAACTCAACCTTTATTCGTATTCACACAATGTTTTTACCTCTGAACTCTCTTGCTGACCCTCCTCGTCCTCCGATAGGTCTAGCTTTACATCTTCTCCTGCTGATGCTGTTGTGCTGGGGGTGTTTGAGCCCGGCATACTGAGTGTGGACGCCCCAGGGTCTGCCGATAGCAGCTCTGCTGCTTCTTCAAACTCTATGGACGCACACAGGCAAAAGGCAGTCGGTCAGCACAGTTCATCTGATCACCACTACCAAAGTAAATAAATCCCTATTGACTTCCAGATTAAAATGTCAAACATTTTAGGATGAAAAAGCATTTTTACAAAGTGCTACTCTCAATTTCTATCTATGTTTTCCTAATTGATGTCAATGAAGCGGACTGGTTCTGTTTTAACAGAATTATCTGACAAATAAAACAACTTCCTGCAAGAAGCTTCCAAAGCTTATTTCACTTTATTCAACAGCAGCGTTGTGCTGCTTTAGACAACGCTGTGTTGGTATTAGCCTGCCTTACAGAGACACAGACTTTCTTTTAAAGGAGTTATAACACATACTTTATCGAATAAGATTAGAAAACAAGCAGTAAGATAAGTTACTGACACACCACGAAGGCGTTAGCGTGCCATTTAGTAGGTCAGAGAAAAGATTTTGCATTTCACACAGTATACACTGGAACACACTGTGTGTCATAAATCAGCATGGCGTTCAACTGCATCCATGCACGTTATGCAAATAAAAGCAAGCATCATTTTCTGGCAAATCTGACCCATAATCCTCTGAGCAGCCTACACATACAGCCAGAGGCTCCAAGTACAAGGTGCAATGTTACATGAGAGTAAAAGAAAACGTAATCTAAGGAAGCAGAAATAGCAATAGCAGGGTATGACAA
The DNA here is from genome assembly GCA_015108515.1 of Hemichromis elongatus. NCBI lineage: Eukaryota > Metazoa > Chordata > Actinopteri > Cichliformes > Cichlidae > Hemichromis > Hemichromis elongatus. The sequence continues at coordinate 49,936 of VUQR01017978.1, read as the reverse complement.
GCAGATGTCGCTCTTTGTTCTTTAGCAGATGGTTTCAAACGGTAATAAATTATTTTCAACAGTGTTATCAGTATGATTTTGTAATTCAGACTATTGTATTGTATGTTTTAATTACGACTTTTGCTCTGCATGGTCACTCCGGTATAAACTGTATTACAGCCAATTAGAAACGTTAGGGTGAGTGGAGAGTCCATTTTTCTGATTTATGTGGACACCACGGCTGGGTTTCTACGTAAAACGCACCTGCAGCTCCACCAAACACCCACGTTATTTGGAACCGACACGTGAAACAAAGAAACACAGGCAAAAGAAAACAAACAGAAAATTACAACCGATTCGGTCATATTACCTTGAAACTGTAGGTTGTTTGGACTAGCCATGCCTTCAATGAACAACCAGTAACTTCATGCAAGAGCTGAGAGAAAAATGAACGTTAGTAAAGAGATGCTATGTCGACCATCTGTTACTTCACCGACAAGGGAACCACTTGAAGTTTACAGTTAACTGTGACATAAAAATATTCCACTAGACGCTCTGAAAACCGAAAAGAAAAGGTGAAACGTACCCAAATGTAGTAACCAGAGAGGTGAAATGTGTCTTAACCCTCTGTCCCCGCTGCTCAGCAGGATCTTACGGCTGATAATGATGATACTGAATGGCGTAATAGCAACCACCCAGCAGAGACAGCTAATGCTACGACTAGCTAATGTTTAAAGTGTAAATAAAGCTAACGTTAATATATTACAATAGCGCCTGTATTGACTTGTAAACTGCTAGAAGTTATTAACATTACAATGCTAACACCTGTCTTTCACAGCCTTAAAGGTCCTGCTGATACTAGAGTCAATTTAACACAACTTCCGGTACACGTCACCACGTAAACAAAGCTGTCACGTGGACGTTCTCTTCAAGATAACTTTATTTGAAAGGTTCTGAAATTACAAAAAGCACAAGTGAGTGCAGGTACGGTGGAGCGGACGGAGATGAGTGTCAGGACAGCAACAAGAACGGGGAAGGAAAGGTCCACACACGGGAGAGAGACCCGCTATCATGTCTGGTAGAGCTGCTGGTGGTCAGAGGTGAAGATGGTAAGATGTTTGAGCAGTTCCGAGATGAAGCAAGAGAAGCAAGGTTGAGAAGAGTTTGATGGGGGGGGGGGGGGGGGGGGGATAATATATAGGACAAAGGATGCTGAAGGTGGAGCTGCCAGGCAAAAGGAAGGTGTAAGTGTTGTCAAGGAACACATGCACAGGGTTGGTGAGACAGAAGAGCATGCAAGGGATTGGGGGAGATGGAAGCAGATGACCTACTGTGATGACCCGTAAAGGGACCAGGTGCAAGATATAGTAGCAGTAGTAAAAGCGTCAAAAGTATTGAAAACAGTGAATACATTGCAGCAAAGATGGGCCAGGGGCAGAGTAAAGACCCAGACCTAGACGATAAAGCGGAAAATGAAGCAAAGCAAATAGCATAGGTATAATAATATTTTCTAGGTTGGAAATAGTTAAACAGGATTAACTATGCAGCTATCAGGGAAATATCGTTTGCTTTGTCAAATAGGAGAGGGATCAGATGCTATTAAATAGAAATGCTAGAGAAATGATCAAAGAAGTTTTTGGCAGTTATTGGAAGGAAATATTAATGGTGGGAGTTTTTTAATTTTCAAGGAGAGACAGAAATTGTGAGCAGAGATGAAATGTAATTTGTGGTAGCAGGGTGTGTATTTGTAGGCTAATTCTCTTGCACCACCACTCCAGACCAGTAGGTGGTGGTAATAAACCTTTTTCCTCAGCTGTCAACCATTCAAGAAGAAGAAGTAGCTGCCATTTTGACTTCATGTTAGGTCCCTCCTTGATAGTTAAAATGTCAATTTTGCATGAAGGTTACCGTCTATAGTGCAGAAGAGTCGTTAAAATGGCTTCGTTTCGTGTAGCGAGGATGATGTTCAGCTCTGCGGCGGAAGCAGCGGCGCCTCCGAGCACAGCGAGCCGCTGGGAGCGGCTGAAAAACAGCAAAGTAGGTGAGAAACCGAGGCACGGGTTAGCCACGTTAGCCGGAGTTAACGACTATCTCCGTGGTAAACATATGGGCACATGTGGTATAACAGAAACAGTCCCAGTATTTTATTGCTTAAATGACCATTTAAACACATTATTCCGCAAATATTTGCACATTGGTTGCATGACATAGACGGTTCTAGAGTACCAGAGTGTAGAGTCTAGCGTTTCCTAATCCTAACAGCTATATTTGTCAGTTTTATATTATTAGTGATGAATTGGGTTGTTGATGTGAAAACATCACAAATAGATGGGGATCAGATCACATGACTTCTTTCACCTCCACGCAGATGGCCAGTGTTTAAAAAAAGTGTGTGAATGTAGAAAAGGAGGCATGAAAAGAGGTGGTTTACATCCAGGCTTGGTTTTTCCTCCTCTGCTCCCTGCAGGTGTGTGGTGTCGCAGTCTGCTCTCTGACTACAAAGAAGCGTGCAGAGAGGCGGTGGTCGGCGCCTGGGAGAGGCCACTCCGAACATCAGTGTATGTGACGCTGTTGGGCGGTGCCTGGGCCTGCTTCTACACCAAACCTGACCGCTTGTCCTTCGACGCTGCCCTGCTGAAACGGTCCAACCAGCTGGGCCTGCTGTCCCCGTGGATCCGCAGCGGCATCTCCGACGTCCACGTACAGAGTCTGGTGAAGCTCCGTAACGAGGGCCGCCTCCGCCACGCCAGCCTGGGTCTTCTGTCTGTGGTGTACTACGCTGACTACGACCCGGACGCCATGCTGTATGAAGCCCAGTGCTCTAACTTGTCAGTACCCTGGAGGGAGATCCCTCAGCGGGTTTTGGACATTGGCTTTGCTGGCACCTGGTGGATCCTGGAGTCAAAGATGAAGGACTATGATGTGAACGAGGAAGAGTTCAAGCACTTGCCAGAGTACATGCAGGTAATGTCCCCGCCCAGCGTGGGGGAGGTGGAAAGGAATGAGAAGCTGCACAGAGAGTCGTGGTTACCAGTGAGCGTGGAGGACAGAAAGGAGGGCAAAGTGGAGTCGCCTCGCACTTCACACGGCAGGGCGGAAACATGACTGGACACACACACACATCAGTCTCAGCTGACCGAATGATCAAGTAAACACTTGAATTCCTTCGGACACGTTTTTGTTTTCCTACAGAAAATGTCTATACTGTGACCCATGTGACCACGGGTCTGTCAGTTACTTACAGATGTTAAGGTGTGATTTGCATTTGACCTGGATGTGACACCCTGATGATTATTAAAGACCTGTGACATCACTCTTGTGGATTTTGTGTGTAACTGTAGAGTTTTCGAAAGCACAAAAACTATTATAACAGAAGAGAAAAGAGCTGCTGTGCTTCAAATACGACCTTTTCTCTCATCTCAACTCAACATTTGGCAATAAAACCTGTTCTGATTCTGATTCTGATTGCAGTAAAACCTGACAATATTAGTCCTTTAAATTAAACTCAAAACTTTTATTGTAAAATCCTCAAGTCTGAAAAGTATTTTGAAGCAGGTAAAACTGCAAAGCTGCAGTGTAGTGAGAAGGTACAGAGCTGCATCAGCTGGAAATACTATGAACTGTATTTATAGTGTTTGCAAGTGTACAATTAGCTGTACGCTCTGAAACAAAACTAAGAGATAAAATTAAGCTTATAAATGATTATTAGTCACTCTACTAATATTAAAAAAAATTGACGGGTATTTCTTCGCAGCTACCTGCTTAGCCACACCTAACCAAGCAATTTGGAGAGGAAAAACTCATAAAAGGAAAAAACTGCAAAACTCAAATGAATTTGAAGTCAGATCTCTGACTTGGTGCTCTCCGTGGCACACCGGCAGACCCCAAACAATCGTTATTTGGACTGTGGCAGCGTATCACCTGGCGAAGGAAGCTTGGAAGGTTATTTAGAAACCTACAGTTGGGTCCATACGTGTCGTTTGGCCTCTGTACACCACCACGGTGGATTTAGCTCAAACTAAGAAGAGCTACTGACATTCAAATGTAATCCGCGGGGTTCAACATAAATATGAATTCAACTCTCTGGGAATTACAGAGACCTATGTTCAGACACTTAATGTCAATTGGAAGAAAAAAAAAACATAATTTGAATATAAGGCTTGTTTTTAATACTTGATTAAAAATACTTTCCTCTCAGTGATAACCTGTGAACATCATTCAACTCATCAGTTCAAAAGACACTCAGTTCTTATGTCATTTGGCAAACCCCGTCTCTCTCTCTCTGTTTACACTTGTTAAGAACGATGTCTTGATGCATGCTCAGTCATCCAGGTAAGTAAATCTCCAAACGTTGATTGTGTTCATGTGAACGTAACGTTTTCAGTGGGAGAAACATTTCGTCACTCATCCGAGTGACTTCTTCAGTCCCAGCTGACTGCAGGTTTCCCCAAACTTATAAACAGTCCATGTGCATAATGACTGAAACCAGCCCAGTGAGGGGACAGTGGGCTGTGAGGTTAGATTCTTCATCGTGATTATGCAAATAATTATAGTTTATAAGGTTGAGGAACCGTGCAGTTACGTCCAGAGGAACAGAATCAACTTTTCGAGACTTCTTCACAGCGTCTGTTGCAGTGAGATCGTTTCTGTTGGGATTTTGGTGAAGAGTAAATTGAGGATCTCTCAGGTCGCCACTTACGACTTTTTTTTACTCCTGTTTCTTAGAACATGCCTTTCAGATTCTTTTCATCTGCTATAAATAGTTTTTAATCCTGATTATTTGTCTTCCATTTTCCTCTTTTTTTGTAAAGATACACTCACATTTTTAGCTAATAACTCTTCGGGAATCACCTTTTTGGTGCAAAAACTATAATTCTGTGCCTGTCAAATGTCTTTGGCATTTTTCCTCAGTTTAACTGAAGAAACCGGAAGTATTGATCTGTTTAAAAAAAAAAAAAGCTAAAGTTTCAATTTAAAACGCGTTCTTTGCTAAGTTCTCTGTTATGTCTAAACACATCACTAGTTCACCCCTTGATTATTCTTCCCTTTTTATGTTTGAATGATTTACAAGTCAGTGCTAAGTAGGGCCTTCTGTGTGGAGTTTGCATGTTGTCTCTCATTTTGTTGCGGTTAACTCTCTCTAGTTACTCAGACTTCTCACAATCCAAAAACGTGTTAAGTTACTGGGGACAAACGATGCATTAATCCCACAACAAACTCATGTTGGTGATATGGATGCAAACAGACCTCACTGATATGTAGCTAACACAACATCTATCCCTATATACAGCACACTTTATCATCATAACCTGCACCTGATAACGTATTAACATTTATGTTGCAGATGAGGTTGTATGCTGTGCAGCAATGCTGCCTTCACTGTCACATGGCAAGTGCAATTACAGTACGCATTAGCAGTTCAGTTGACACCCTGAGAAGGATAGTGAGTCTGACCCCTCACACTTATTACCTAACAGGAGGAAAACAGCACCACAATGAGGTGACCCATGATGTCACCACTGTGACCCTGTAGCAAGGTGCTATCAGATGCCATGCTGAGGGAGTCACAGGCCACAGGTCAGCATGTTTTCTTAACCTAAGTTGTTGCTAGTTGATTTCTGCTCAATTTATAGCTTAAGGACTACACTGGTGGTCATGTTTGGATTTCACCACCAGAGGGCATCCTAGTGCAAAAATAATTATGAGCCAGAAGTACCATCCAGTTTACATGTGGCATTTCAATAATATATAAATATGTGGAACTGCAAAATATATATTATTGAACAGCTACAGGTAGCAGACAGTTAGCTTAGCATAAAGACTTTAAACAGCTAGCCTGACCAAATATTTCATGATTGTACAGCATATGCACCACTTTGTATTTAATCATTTAATGAGTTAGTATTAACCTCTGGCTCTCTTCCACACCATGCCTTTTGTCCTGTCTTCCTCCACTCCCCACACTGATCACGGCAGATGGCTGACCCTCCCCTGGGCCTAGTTCTGCTTAAAGTTCTTCCTGTTAAAAGGGAGTTTTTCCTTCCCACTGTTGCCAAAGTGCTTGCTCACTGGGGGTCACCTCTGTGTGGAAACTGGTAATGAACATGTCAAAAACAAAACCCAAACACATTAACACCAGCTGAAATGTCACATTATTAAGCTAATGCCCTGCACCATGGCATGGGGAACATGGTTTGTATTTGGTGAAAGTTGAAAGAGTGTTTAAAACTAATAACTAAAAGTAAAAGTAAATCTTCGTATTAGTCCGTCTAGTAATTGTTGAGCTGTTTAACTTTGGATCAAAGTGGTGTACTGGCCAACAAAGTGAATGACCGAGGATAAGGACCCAAGAAACGTCAACTTTTTTAGATGTTTGTTCTTTGCTTCATTAAGAACTTGAGTTTATATTCAGATTATAAAATCAGATCATAAAATCCAAAAACTAAGCACTGACCACACCACATCGGTCCTGCATTATCTCTATTGCCCTCTCTCGTGTTGCATCCTTTTGAGTTTGCTCTATGTGGCTCTCCCTCCGTCTTTGCCCTATGGCCTCTACTGACCCCAGCGCTCCCATCCATCCTGACCCTCCTCCACCCAGACACCAAGTCTGATGGCCAAAGGGTCAGTGAGGGCAGTTGCTGTCAGGTGGTGTTTGAAAAACAGGCTGCCTCTTTTTTTCCAGTGCAGGAACGAGGCACATCGTCTGACAGTGTCCAAAGAAACAGTGCAACACTCCACTTGTTAAATGCAAGTTTCTGACCTTTACTTATGTGTGGTGGTATTCCAGTCTCGCTTCACAGTAATTGTTTGGAAATTCAGCCATGTTGACTTTCCTTCACTGACATTTAGTCGTATGGGAAGTCCACTAAAGAGAATTGCTTCTTTCTGGTTTCAGCTACCGCCAGATGAGGTCATTTCTGAATTTGACTCCTTCAGATTTGTGTCTATCTAACTATACCCGCTGACTGTAGAAGGGAGAACAGGAGGAGATGGAAAAGGCAGGAGAAAAAACAACAAAATGGGTGGGTGGGTGGGGGGTAGAAGCCTGTCTGGCCACCATGTTGACCTCATTGACCACAGCAGGACCAGGCACGTACATACACACATGCACACACACGTACACACACTGAGAGACCTAATCAATATGTAACTAAGGAAGGAGAGAGCATGGTGAGAGAGTGGGGGATAAGTTGTAGGGGATGGAAGAATGGAAATGAAAACTACAAGTAAAGATGGCTGTGACTGATGGAGTCAAAATACACAGTTTAATAAATAATATTTGAAAAATACTTTAAGAACCAACGACAGATCAAAGACAAATTACAATATAAAGCATAGCATAGTTAGTCTAATATTGTGCCTCTTTCAGGCCACCAAAAAGCCTCTGACTCTCCTGGAAAACTTCCAGTTGTGTCCTTCATCACAGTCCGAATCAGAATCTTTATTGTCATTGTGCTTTAAGAACAAAAATGGTAAACCTGGCATTAGTGGGAAAAGGCTGGGAGCGACGTTTTGTGTGGTGTTTTCAGCCGCTCCCAGCCGTGTCAGTCACAGACCATTACCAGCTACAACCTGAGATTTGGGAGATTAAAAATATGAAGTGTGACAGGGCTAATTAACTTATTGAAAGAAGCCTTGGGCATCACAAAATACTGTTAAGTCAAATGCATGTGTACATAACCTTCAAAAGGAGTAAAGATAATTAGTCCATGGGAAAAAGGACCTTTTTCTAACATGTCCGTGACCTTATCAAACTCTTCCCTGATTAGCCTATGGGACAAAATGCTAACTTCAGTTTCTAGGTTTCTTCCTGCTAAAAGGGAGTTTTTCCTCCCCACTCTCCCCCAAGTGCTTGCTCCTAGCACTATAGGGGGGCGTCAAAGTAGCATCCACACAAAAGTCAGAACCAAGGTTTTCCCAGGAAAGCTTTGCTCAGAACATCATGTTTCCTTTGCTGACCGGCATTCATCTGATAATAGTGCATCCATCTCTCTCTGGGGTAAATGATTCACTCATATGCCATAATGATGTTCAGGAAACCACGATTGATCAGATCATGTCACCATCTTCCATTGCTGCTTGTTCTGTTCTGAGACTCACTTTGGGGGTAGATCAGGTCGGTGTGGGCGCACTGACCACTCTGCAGCACATCCTTCGATGTAATGCGCTTTTATGGCCGCAACCACAAGGGCTCAATAAGCCTCGGGCACTTATCTGGATAGGTTTTTTCACATTAATATTTTTTTTTATGGAACACCACCATCTACGCTCAGCTTAAAGGTGAACAAATCCTTGTTGCTCTTATGCCTAAAGCTCATGGTCTTCAGTTCATTGGACCTCATCCAGTAGTCAGTTGTACTCCTCAAATTGTCACGATCCTTGCCAGTCGACCTGCCATGTCTATGTTGTGTGTGATGTTGTTCTCTCCCGGTCCCTCGTTTCCTCCTTTACATCTTTGTGTGTTTGTGTGTGTGTGTGTGAGTATCCGTGTTTTCCTGCAGCAACCTGAGGAGTAATCACACTTACCTGTTGCTGATCAGCCTTAACGAGACAGCTTCTTAACAGGGTAGCTGAGCTTCAGTTGACGTTGGATCATTATGAGAAACGCGGTCAGTTTCCCAGCTAGTGAAGTGAAAGTGTATCGTGTTGGTCAAATGAATTGTACTTACTGCTCTGCTGTTTCCAGGAGAGTCGGGGGAAATGAGTGGAGGGAGCTGGACACGCTTGTACATAAACACAGAAGGGAGCAGAAATACTCACCACGGATCACAGGGAGAAGTCACGGCATGCGATCGGGGAATGAGCACACGAAGAGAGCTTGCACCATTTGTTGTTCTTGCACTGTGAATAAAAGCACGGTATTCTACACAGGCAGCCCTGCGTTTGGGTCCTGCTTTGGCCCACCTGACACAGATCCTACCACACTGGACTGCAGTTTGCTTCTCTGGTCGTTCTTCTGCTCTGTGAGTCACTGCAAGCTGGTTGGCCACGCCAAAGACTTTTACACAAAGAGTGTGTTGTGAAAAGTCACATGAAAATCACATTTTTTGAATATGTATTAAAATATTGTTATGTAACCTATACACACTGAATTCATCCTGAAAAAAAAATGATAGTTGAAATTTTCATTCTTAACAAATGCACTGAAAAAAATGAAGTTGTGCTCAAGCGATGATGAGCTGGACTTTCTAAACAAGAAGAAGAAACTGAGATTTAGGGTTCAAGGCAGCAGCAGGGAGAATTTCATGGTTTGATCCAAAAGTAGAAGCTTTATGTTTGCGTTCGTACATATTTCATGATCTCATTGGGGCAGTTTGAGCTCTTTTTGGCAGTCTTAGTACCACGTCTGAGGAGACAGAGAAATCATTTCAGAGAGCATCTAGCTGTGTATCTGAGGTAAAATAGTGTTACTTAACCATTTTCTTATATATGCACATTCAGCACCGGTGTGGTTTTGAGCTATGAATGAACTGGCTGCCAAATGCTGCGCTCTGATTAGTCAGACCAGTTTATTTGCATGCAAAAAATTTGAAAAATGGATGTGAAAACAATAATGCTGCAGTTTTGTCCTGTGACGTTAAGCTGTTGGTGTGAACAGCTGCATTGACAATAAGGGAGACCAAAAAATACTTTTAGTACACAAAATAATCAAACATAAAGGCCTATCAAAGAGAAGCTGCAGCAGGTGCAGAACATGTTTACACTGGATAAAAGACTCACTGCTGATTATAGTTTGCTCGATTCATTACTCGGTACCTGGACCTTTCCAAAAATTAGTCCAACTTTTGCCCCCCTCTTTGATACATACTGGCAGCACCCACAAGATCAAATAATCCTGAGCAGCCTTGTGTGTTGTGTTTGTTGCAGTCGTCTAGGCACTCAGATTCTTGCACGTTTATTTTTTCCCTTTCACCACACATTTCACTTTCACTAACTTCAAGAATCGACTGTTCAAATATCACAGTGACATGTGTTTTCATAATTCACAGATAAACTCACAGGTAGTTCTTTTTATTGGCTGCAGATAAAGATACTATGTTACGAGCTCTTGATAATTTTAGTCACTATACAATAAAAATTAAAAAATGCCGAATCATTCATGGCTCTATGTGAAAGTATGATTATGAGTGGTTGGAAAACAGCACACATTGTGAAGATGGAAATACATCCAAACAGTCAGGATCTGCAGCTGCATCAAAAGGGTTAACTGTCTGGGTCCATGGGAGTAAGAAGTGTGTGTCTGTGTGTATGGGTGTGTTGGGGGGGGGGTCAGTAAGTGCAGCTCTATAATGTCAGTCAGTCTTGGAGTGTGAACATGTTTGAAAGCAGCAGCAACGAGGGAGGAAGGAGGAGAGAGAGAAGAAGGGCAAAGCCAGAGAGAAGTGGAGGAGGGGTGTCTGGTAGAGAGGGAAGGAGGGAGACAGAAAGAGAGGGGGAGGAGAGACAAGCCGAGTGTGCACAATATTCATTCAAACTGACAGAGGCTGTGTGTGTGTGTGTGTGTGTGTCCCAGTTTGCACTTCCCATTGCTCCATACTCTCTCTCTCTCTCTCTCTCGCCAGACAGTCTGCAGTTTAAAGCAGTAGGAAGAAGACACCGTAGAGCCCACCAGAGAGGAAGAAAAGCAAGAGAAAGAGTGTTTTAAGCGACAGGCAAGGGGGAAGAGGAACAGGAAAAGGGAGGACAGAGGAAGTAAGGAAAGAGCAGGGATTTGCTGAGAAGGTGGTAAGAGAAAGAAGACGGACGGGAGGATGAAAGAAAGAGGGAGAGAGACAGAGTGGTGGTTCTGTGGGAGGGGGAAAGAAGGAGGTGTAGAGACAGAGGAATGCAGAAAAAGAAGGGGAATGCTTCTGCTGGCGATGATGAAGGAGGTAAGTCAGTTTGGACCTTTAAATTTTAAATATATGTATGTTTTTTCCCGGCTAATTGTTGTGCCTGCGGCTGAGCTCTGATCCCACAGCAGCCCTGACATCTACTTTCCATTGTTGCTCTGTGGGAGAGGCCGCTCGCCGGCGGACATGAATGCGATGTGACAGTGTGTCAGCGGATGTTTGCCGACACTGATGTGTGCATGCATGATGCAACACCAAGGAGGAACGCCCAGAGAGGCAGGGAAAGAGTGCAGAGAGGGCATGGAAGTGGATGTAGTACAGGACAGCGAGGCTGCACGCTAACACAGCAGCCAGTGCATCACACAGTGGGGCTTTTCATTCATAATTTCGCATGTGTGTGCGTGTGTGTGAGACGGATGTGTGTGTTTTTACAAGTATCCGTGGTTTTTAGGTTTGTGCATGTAGATGTGTTGAATATTTTGTGTGTGCTGTATGTATGTGTGCATGTACTTGGCTACCCCAGTGGAAGTGGATGACAATTAGATTAAAGTATTGATTTAGTCTGGGCAGGTAGGGAGATGCCGTCTCAGTCACACACCCAGCAGCAAACTGGGGGGAAGGGCCATCACCACACACACACACACACACACACACACACACACACACACACACACACACACACACACACACCTATATGGCCTATATGTAGAAGATAGATAGGTGTTTTGTTTTTAAGAAGACAAATACTTATCAATTAATTATCTTATGTTTTCTATTTGTTTTTCTCATTGACTTAACTTGTATATTTTTGTTTCCACAACATAAAAGACTCTTCTATTTTTTAATGTTTTGTTGTTAAAGCCTATAATTACACTCCCTGTGATTCAGTTTTGTAAACAAAAACACAGAAAAAAGTCCAAAGGGGATAAATACTTCTTTTTTTAGGAGCCGTGTCTGTTCGTGTGTGTGTGCGTGCCCAGAATTGCTGGTGAAATACAGCAGCTGAGATGAAAGGCCATTTGCCTTTGAAGAGAGGCCCATATCAGATATCTTCACTTCTCTGCATACTGCTTAAAAACCATATTCCTTTTTCCTTTTGTCATTTAAAAAGAAAATTTGGCCTAATTTAAAAAAACACACATATTTTCCTTCTTACTTTAGAAGGATATGGCTTGTGTGTCATTGTCCTGATGCATGTTGTACTGGTGCAAATGTTGTTTTTTTTTACATAAATACTTCTCTTTCACAGTTTAAGCTAGCTAAACTATAATTATTCCAATGCTGTCTTGTTATAGAAATGTAGATAGATGCGCTAAGACAAGAAACCAATCTCCCTAAAGAGTTGTAAAGAACACCAAATTGATTGGAATAGTTATTCAGCTTCATTTCATCCAGCAGATGATATAGACATGCCAAAAAGTTACATTCAATAACTTTAAAAATGCTATATTTTCCCACGTCAGTCTATTGCAAGAATGCAAATGAATGATGGAAACATCTCAGTAAGGCTTGAGACCAACATCAAGTGTCTTTATTGATAAGAAGAGAAAATCGTGGCAGAAGGCTCTTCATCGCATCGCTCTACGAATGCACGTGTGCACAGCTATACAGTCAAATACACATGGGGACGCACACTGGCACACAATAAACCATGGTCCAAGCTATTAAAAAAGCAATTAGTTCTTGGCTTCATACGTGAGAATCAAGTAGATTATAGAATGAGAGGTCTGCAGAGGGTTGTGAAGGAGAGAGGGGAAAATATAGCCTCTACACCTTTGAGCTGTGAAGATTGTGCTGCTATATGTGGAAAGAAGAGGACGATAATAAAAACAGGTGGCTGTGTTATTGGAAAGGACAGAGATATAAGATATTTATTTAATCCATATATAAAATACATAGAGGAATGGAAATTGACTGTTATTGCTAAATAGAGTCAAATCCAGTTTTCAGAACTGGAACCTTATTATAGAAACGCAATAAAGGACAAGTATTTTTGTTTTGTGCTTTTCACATGTTAAACAGCTGCCATGAAGCATAAAATTAAGGTCACTTTGCTTCTTTCTGGTGCCCAAAGGATCATTTGGATATGCTTAAATTGTTAAAAGACTCAATTGATAATGTACTAGTAAATTTAATTGAATCAATATTTAGTGGGTGTAGTGAATAAGATATAATGACAGCATTTAGATCATTTGTCACCTGCAAGCACATCTACCTCTATAGTGCCTGTAATGTGGGAGGAGATGAAATTGTTATTCTTTTATCCTTCATTTTTTTCCTTTTCTTGTTTTTTAAATACAGGGTTGATGGAGTCTAATTAGATATAATTACATTTCTATTATCGTTCAATAAGCGCCAAACACTTTTGAGATTACAAAGAAAGTTGCTACCTGGAAGCCCTCTTTTCAGTGATTATGTTAGGTTTTGTCTATTTTTACTCTGAATCCAAATAGAAGCAGGTAGCAGAGCAGTTTGGTTAAAACAGAAGCATGAGTAAATGGAACACAAGGAATTATTTATTGTAGTATTATTTATGGTAATTATGACTTCCATAAATTTTCACGTCACTTTGAAGTTATTAGGCTGAGAGAAATCTGTGCAAATGTAAAAACATCAGCCGCTATTACCTCATTAGGATCAGTTTTCCCCTTTGATGTTACCCTGTACCATTTACAATCCAAATACTGAAATTATACTCTCACTCTCTTAACAGGTTTTCATATTTTTACAAGAATATTACTATAATGTCAAAGGTGTCCTATCTTTATTAATAAATACATCTTATATATATATCTATAAATAATAAATAATCTTTTTTGACTAGATTTATTTATTATTAATAAGCTATAACCTGGTTTTTACGTCTATAATGACTTGTAAATGCTTAATGAAAAGGTAATAATTAGGCAATTACTACTTTATACTCTAATTATCACTGTTTTACTACTGTCATCACAATATTACCAAGCGTAATGTAAGCCAGATATGATGTAGTTAGTATTGACTCATAATTCTAACTGTATATTTTTACATATATCTAAAATACAGGTAAAGCCAGTAAGAGTAAAGGTGGCCTAAGACACAGACTGAAAATCCAAGTCCAAGCAGTAATGCAGTCTAGAACAACCAAATGTATTTCAAATATCTTAACATCACTTTCTGCAAATATTTCTCAAAAGTACGCCAAAAATGTTTGTTAAATAGTTTCTGTTGCATAAAGTGCATAAACTTTTTTGGGGAAAATATTCTCCGCCAAATCTTCATCCAGGAAAAACTCTCGTCTTTAAGAGAAAATCCCTGCTCAACAAAGTTACACACGCCTGGGGTGGGACCTAGCCTGTCAACCATAGAAATGGACCGCCTTTCTGATGCTAGCAACTTTTTGGTCTCTAGCCCTATCATTTACAAATATGCTAAAAGTAAGTATGTCTAATAGATTGTCTAAACCTTAATAAATTAAAGAACGGACACAGTTTGACATCAAGTTGAAACCTCAGAAAGTAAACACAGATAGATAAGTCAAATCAGTTTTTTCCAAGTCAATCTGGAAGTTTTAAAAATGTAAGAAAACAAAGGAAGTGAAACGACTTCAGCATGAACGTCATCACCGTACCTCACCACGGTTGTTTCTTTTAATACAAATTAATTTGTTCATTAGTAGGTTTGACCATGAAAGCTCCTATAACTGTGTCTCTTTTTAGACTTGTTTGCAGACATATTGGCAGTGCTGATGTAAACTTGTATGAATCCAGTGTTTTCCTTATCCATCCATCCATCCAACTTCTTAAAGTTGGAGTGGCTAAGGGTCAGTTTTTCCTTGTCCCATGTTTGGATGGTGGGAGCAAGCTGGAGAGAAAACCCAGAACTCTTGGAGGAACCATAGAAAATGTTACCTTGGCAACTTTTAGATACCTCACTATATCACACATACATTTTACATAATACTGTCAAAAAAACTTTTTTTTTTTTTTTTTTTTTTTCTCAATTTTTTTTTCCTCTTTTTTTTTTTTCTTTTTCTAAAAAGC
>VUQR01017978.1:21902-35077 GCA_015108515.1 Hemichromis elongatus | reverse complement strand
TTTACAATCTCTTCTTCCACTTTTCTCCTGTTCCATATCCAAACACCCCTGGTAATTAGTAATTGGTAATTAGCAATTTTCATTGCTAATTTTCTACAGTAGCAACTTGGCTCCTGCACCGTGAGACAGTTACATTGACTGTTACTCACAGAATGAACTTCAGAAACCAGGCCACCATTAGGCCAGTGTTATCTTGGAGCAATTATATCTAAACATATGGTCATACATTCGTTTGTTTGTTTTTTTTTTCTCGAAGCATCACACCCCCATGTAGCACACTGAAAGCCATTAATGAGTCTTGCTTACTCATAGTTGTCTCCTTTGAGCCTATTTAATCATGCGTAAGTGGCAGGAGGATAGAGATTAAGCAGAACACACATACGCTGAGACATGTAAAGGGTCTAGATATTGCTTACCCAAAGCATACAAAGCTCAGATCTATCATTGCTCACAAGAGATTTTACTTATGAGCTATTGTCTATGCCTGTCTTATTGCTATTACCCAGAAAACTTGGTTGAAACCCAGACGTCCTCTCCACAGACGCCAAAAAACCTAACCGTTAATGGATGGATGTCGATGGTTAGACAGTCTCCTGCAAAGTGAGAAATATAGATCATACTTTTGCAAAGTAGGAATTACGAGCATTTGTCTTTGTAAAAAAAAAAGACAAATAATATTTCAGCTTTAATCTTGGAACTATTTTTCAGCAGTGACTAGATGTCAAGAAAAGACCACTAGGCGATGGTTTTTCAACGTCAAAGCGTTTGCTGGATGTGAACCAAGGACGTGTCTGGTGTTTGATAGATTCCCTCTTTTTTTGGATGTTAGAGAATTGTGCAATTTCGGTTCCAAAAAGCGTGCATGTTTGTGACACCGCAATTTTAAATTTGCCGTTTTAGGTTGTACAACGAACTGTCGTCAGATGATACATGACCGTTCGACACAAGAGTGTGTGCGCGCATGTGTTTGTGTTTCTCACTGACACATGTCGCTGTGAAGTCAAATGACTAGAAGGTGCAGGGGTTCATTGAACACATGCAGGGCAATGAGATCACACACGCAACTTTAGCGTACAGTAGAGAGAGCATATGAAATCAAGTGCACATTCAGTGTCGCGCTGCTCAAACACACATCAAGATGTTTCACATGCTTACACACATGCCAGAAAATAGAGGCACACGCACTCCAAGCACAGGGTGGTCTAATCGAGCCTCCGGTGATTCAGGACAGATTCGGGACACTTTGGGTTCATTAGTCAGACCAAAGTAGGACAGATACCTTTAGAACTTAACTCTCCTCTGTTCTCCTCTCTTTTCTTCTTCCTCCCTCCTACTCATTCTCTTCTCCTCTCTTTTACACTCTTCTGTTTTCTCTCTTTCTTCCTTTGACCTCCCACTTTTCTCTTCTTTTTCTCCCCTCATGTGTATGGTCTTTTTCCCTTCTTTTTTTAAAGTTTCCTTTTCATCTGCTGGAAACATAGGGCCATCTGTAGCAGCTCTAGCCCTGTCTTTGTTCTCTCCAGCTCCATCCCCCTCTGATAACTCTCTCACTTCACTCTTTTTCCTTCTCAGTCTGTGAGATACGCTAGTGGACACATATACAAGCCCTGAGTTTGATCTGAGACAATTTGCTGCAACATTAATGAAAGCATAAACTCACATGAATATTGATGAGCTATTCTTTTGCAATCTGCACATTCCGGAGGGCCTAAAGGCAAAATAGTAAGACACATCCACGCGCACACCCTAACACACACACACACTCGCAAACCCACAAAAATTGAATATTTCACTGACAAATGTTTCAAATTAATATTTAGTGACATGGAATTTAAAATTGTCAGGGTTTCTTATGTCTTCCAACTCTTAGTAAGGCCATTCTGTGTACTTAAACACACATACACTCTTTTTAGTTGTTTTTTAGTTGTTAGGCACACACACATATGATAGCTACAGTTTGTGTCGTATTCACATATAGCTGTTCTCTTGTTTTGTCCTTTAATGTCCTCTCCTTGTATCGCCCCTTCTTGTGTTTCCTGTTCTTTGTGTTGATTTTATTTGTCTGTTGTTGTTAGGGGTTAGTGTCAGATGTATTGTTTTTAATACTAAAAAATGAAGTGAACAATAATGCTGTTAATTGTGGTTAATTGCTTCTTTCGTCTTCAAATTTCGTACATCTAAAGTCATACCGTTAGTGACCTGTAGCGACCTGACCAGTCACTTAGTGACCTGCTGCTAAAAACAAGGTGCTATAGAGAAAAATGTGTATCCCATAACCAGTTGGCAGGTGTTTGCTATACCAAAGATTACCACAGTTGCCCATAGTTTACATAGAAAGTGCTACAAGCATTTGCCAAATGCTTACTGAGCAGTAGGGTGACTTAGAAAAGTACAGTGATAACAGAGAACGCTCACCTCCCAAGTAAAGTGTGCTCCTTTTGAAACATGGTCACAGAGGTAAGGTGTAACTTTTACTTGGAAATGCATGGCATTCTGCTAGCAACCAAAGCAGTCAAAAGGAGATTTTTGGTGTAGCGCTCTCTTTGTCATTTAGTTCACTTTGAGACAGCCAGAAATGACTTGTTGATACAAGTGGTTGCTGACAGAGATTGGCAATTGGTTTCCATGTCTGTGTGACTGGAACCAAATAGATTTAAAGATTTATATCTTCTATTATCCCTAAATCTAATAATGTTTTCAACTGAATATGCAGTGGTTTTTCTTTGACAGTGCAGCTAATTTAATACTGAATCAATGTGAGTAAATGTTATGTAAAAGACTGATGTTAGATAGCAGGTGGCATCCAGTCCATGTGTTTGGTGTTTAAATGTACGCTAATGAACATGTCGACAGGTTATAAAAATCGGGGTCTGTCTGCATTCATAACAACATAACTAATAACTGTAATTCAAAACTTCAGTAACAGACTACAGCCCTGGAAGTAGACATAGCCAAGACAAAGATCAGGATGTGCTCTCCCCTGCAAGAAAGACTGGGGCATAATGCAAGCTAGCTTAATGCAGCTGTTGCTTTTTTTTTTTGTCCCATGTTTCCATATCTTACCAGAAAGATTGTTCTGCTCCTGTTATCAGTTTTAAGCACTGGTCCAAGAACCCTATGCAACTCATATTTGTAGTCAGCTTTACACAGAAGTAATACAAAGAACTTCTGCATTAGTAGTGCTTTTTTCCCCTCTAATACTCAATTAATGTGTGATTTGTTTTTATCTTTTTTATACAGCGTCTTTCTTGTTTGTAATTCTCTCTCTTCCTTTTTGTTCTAGGTACGCTCACAGGAATGTTTGTTTTCTTTTTTAATTATTCACACACACATGATATTTGATGATTGATGTTTTGTGAAGCGTGCTTATTGACTTTCTTGCTTAAAATTAGATGAAAAAGATCAATACCTCTTTCATGTCTGTTTGCTCACATAAGCAGCCCACCTGCTTCCCAGCACCTTTAAATCTCACTAATTAACCCATTTTATCGTGTTTGTTTAATCTGAACAAAAAGCAAAGAGCAAAAGTGGCACGGCGGGGTTTTAAACGGGACTTTTTCTGATGATGCAGTGATGTTTTCACCATTAGGTTGCCAAGGCAGCAGCAAATTTTCAGAAAATGCAGAGCTGTTACCTGAATATTGACCATTTTAATCTGGGCTTTATTATGTTTGTGTTCATATGTATATAGACTACCGTAAGTGATGGAAGTTTCATTACATAGTTAATTTGGTGCTTCTCAAAGAAATAAGTAGAAAGAAAGGTGCTCCATCAAAAAACTGTGGCTGTGTGAATGTTTCCTTTGTGTGTGTGTGTGTGTTGGTGTTTTTCTATTTGATGGCAGTTGCAAATGTGGGAAATTGTCTTTCTGTGCTGGGGGCTGTTTTTGCCTTCACATATCAAACTTTTAAAGCCTTTTTAAAACTCCAGGGCAGTCTCATCAAAAATCAAATATGGGTCTAATTTGTTTTCATAAAAGATTACAGAATTCAAACTCTAGTTGTAGAGCGAGAAAGTGAAAGTGTTTACACACAGCCTGTAGTTAATAATTTCATAAACTCAGAGCCAGTCCACCTCAGTTAAAATGTAATTTTAGCCCCGTCCTCATAACTTCAGGGGAATCTAACGACCTTTCAGATGCAGTGTTGTTAAAACTTTGCGGCTCTGCTCGATTGTGTGCGTTTGTGTATGTCAGTCGGCGTCTTTGTGCATGCCTCCAGTTCTCTTTCCTCAGCGGTTTTTGAGAATACAATGAGGATAATTAATCACAGACTGAATCTGTCCTTTCATTCCTTTGTTCTTTTTCTTACAACAGTAATGTTGTATTCATGCACAGCCATTCCCTTTCAAGTCCTTTATTGTCCTCTGCTTGTGTCGTCCCTCTGCCTCTTTCCTCATTCTGTGTTCTCTTTGCTGCTCTTTCTCCTTATGTTTAATAAGTAAGGAGAGGCGTACAGTGTTGCATTTGAGCCCCTCAGGTGCTCAGAGAGATGTGACAAGACCTTTTTCTGATGCTCGAACCGGCAAACATACTTAGCCTCTGCAGCGCACGCTCACAAATGCACAAATTAAATGCAGAACTTTTACGATTAATTCATGAACACCAGGAGTCACTGAAGGCCAGATGTGTTTTCTTCTCTTACTCCCCTCAGTTTTTCTTTGTATCCACTGAGATATTTGATATGTGATCATAAATTGATTAAACATCCAGCTGTCAGATTCCTTCAGTTTAACACATATTTCTAAAATACAGCTTTATTTACATTTTCTTTTCAAATAAGGTTATTTCTGACCCAAATGTCATTTTTTGAGGCAGCAAATAACGGATCCAATTTTAAAAATTTATTTATTTATTTTTGTGCTTTTCTTTTCACATTTGTATAAATATTGTGCATTTTGTGTTTTCTAGCTACTTCAAATTCAGCTCTTGTTTTCCTCAAATTTAGGGTTGGTATACTGTGGCTCCCTGCAGATAATCTTCCCAGTGAGGCTGGATGGTCTAACTGCTATGGAATGGGTAGTGATTTAAATAGTGCCTTTTAATGTATCTGCTGATAACAAGGCTAAAAATGGGACACGGTGCAGAAACAATGACAACACCAATGTAGAATGTAGGCTAATGATCTCTGTGGCTTTTATAGGAGAAAAGATTCAATTATTCAGAACAAAAATAGTTCATTAAAACATAATTAGAACAAAATAACTTTTGCAAACTCATTTTCTGTGCCCAACCTCATTTGGAAAATGTGTCTCATTTGGAAAAATTATGTCTTTCTGGATTCTTTCCAGGAGCTCTGGAATTGCAATTCTGCTCCGCTTATCCTGCTAAGAGTTCCTTTGCAGGCACAAAACTCTACCGCAAATCTCTTTTCAAAAATCGGTAGCATTAATTATTTCTTTTCCTGTCGGTGTGGCCACATTCCCACATCTGCCAGTGAGACAATATTTGGTTCTCTGCCAGTGTGTGGCTGCTCTAGCTCATCAGGCACAGTATGCCAGTCTGTGGCTTCTGTCTTTAACAGTCATAAAAAGCACGGGTAATTCATCAGACGCATGTGTTTGTGTTCAGTGCACAGTTATAAAGCTTTTGTTATCCTTCGAACCTCCACAATGCTAATAATTTTCCTCCTTCTGCATTTTTTGGCAAATGTGATAAGTAGCTAAGTAACCTTTGTAAATATGTGATAGGAGAACTCTCGATCGCCCTCCTTTTAGCTTCTCTCTCTCATTGAGTAGAGTGTGGGAGCAGCAGGGCAGTCAGTTATTTTCAACGTGATGACACAGGTGTCAGATGCAGAGTTATCATCAGGCCTCCCAGACATTTAATGGAAAATCTACCTATTTCTTTTTCCTCTTTGGAATTCTCTTCATCCATCATTTTTCCCCCTCACCCTCACCTTTCCGATTTCCTGTATTGTTTCAGCCCACCTGGGTTGTCACACAGAGCAAGATGAGAAACCAGGAAAGGAACTCATCAGCAGCGGCAACTGACAGGAGGGTGGGAGGGTGTGTGTGCGTGTGTGTGTGTGCGTGTGTGTGTGTGTGTGTGTGTGTGTGCGCGCGCGCATGTGTGTGTGCGCGTGTGGCTTGGTGCACACCTCTGCCATCATCTTCATACTACATTACTGCCCACAGTTGTGTTGCAGGCCACACTGCGGCCTCACACAATATTTATAAAGGTGCACGTCTCTGTAAAGATGTCCAGACTTGCCTCACTATCAGCACCACCGCTACAACTCCTAAGTTCTCCCACATGATGTATCGCTCTGACAGTCCTCAGCACACTGTCATTATTACAGTCTTCATTATTTTCCTTACTGTCAGTCTTTGATCTATTCCGCTAAACTGTCAAGCCACCATTCTTTATTGCAGACTTTAGAACTCATATTTTTGTTTGTCTACATTCATCACATGCACAATGAGTCATTGATAAATGACTCTTGGAAAAATTAAAACCAACCACTTTGCCAGGTCCCCCCATGCATAAATTACGTTATTGGAGGAAAAGAAGAGAGATGCTTTGCTTTTATGCTAAATCGAAGCTTTGCCAGCATTGCCAAATAGGTTGATAGTATATGTAATTGAAGCAGCACTAACGCTCTTTTGATCCAGTGACTGTTGAGTGAAATTGGGAGAGGATGGATGCTCTGTACGTGCTGCAGGAAATGACATATAAGCGAGTATTTAGTCAGATAGGTGTGTATGTCTGTGTGAGTTGGCCGGAGGAGAAAATATTCTAGCCTGATGACATTCTGAGAATTTAAAACTGCCGTCCTGAAAATGTTTCTTGTGCGGATGAAAGGGTGTGAAATAGCCAAGTTTAAACACTTACAGAGCTTACTGAGCAGTGCAATAAAATGTGTAAACGCCATGCACGCAGACTCTTTAAGGGGTACAGTAAAATCCTTGGGCATATAGAGAGACAGTACAGCTTTCACAGCCTCGAGGGTGAGACTGATAGAAGAATGATAAGCCTATAGTGCTAGCCTGATTAAGGTGGACTAATCCCAGGTCTTCTGCCAGGTCTCAGCGAGGAAAAAAAGGATGTCAGGCCAACAGAAGGGACACTGCCAAGAGTCCAGCTCTAGGTATGGCCAGGGATCCCCATTTTGAGGAAAGCCCCTGGTAATGCAATGCTGTCAACTTAGTTTGACAACCAGATAGAAGTTCAGTGAAACGCAGTTTGGGAATAGTGGGTTAGCACTGACAGCGAAGTACACAGTAAGTAAGTATTGTGCACTTACAGAGTGAGCAGTAGTGACAGCTTACAGGAATGTATTAGGCACAGAGTAATGGTGCATAGATCACAGTCTCTGCAATAATTAGACAGCATCAGTGGGGACCATGTTGACACCCGGAGGGGGCAGCCAAGTGCAGCAATCAATCCAACTGGAGAGCATAAGGAGTAATACTTTCCTATACAGAAGAGAAACTAAAAATCAGTTGGTTGTGGATTTTATGTTTTGTTTTGTTTTTTTTGCTTACAACCAAAAAGGTAACAAAATAAGCCACGATTAATAGCGGCAGCACACAATGAGCATGCAACTCCCAGCAATTATTTCAAAATATAATTGTGCTCTTGTTTAAACTAAAACCACTACTTCCCACCACATGACATATGTTGAGGTGTTGGTGTACACGAGCTAGCCTTTATGAATTTCACTGAAGCATTTCATTGGGAAATAAAGCCTTTTATTTCTGTGGATACCAGTGGTAACAAGAAACTGGCATTCACACGTAATTCCTCCGGAGGAGTGAATGTTCCTCTCCACCACATTGCTTTCTTGACTCATATTGATGCCACTGTTCTAACATTGACCACGTCTCTGCATTTCTGTATCCTCCTAATTATCTCTATTGTCTTCTGTAACTTTGGGTCAGTGCTGGCACCTTTTATTCTCACTTTGTCCCCTAGAGTACCTCCATCTATCTGACCCATCTACACTTTGGCCTCTCTCTCTGTTCCTTTGTTGTTTCAGCACCTGTTTTAGCGCCGTTATCCCCTTGCCTTTTTTCTTTGACCCTCTATTTTCTATCTTTGGTTTTTACCTTTTCCTTGCATATTTTTGTACTTGTTTTCCCTCCTCTTCCTCCTCTACCCTTTCAGTCCACTTCACTGTTTCATTTTCATTTCTTCACCCCCACTTTTCACACTCACTTGTTTCCTCCCCCCATCTTTACTTGTTCACTCCCTTTGCTTTTACATCCCACTCCTCTTGCTTGTGGTTCTGGGCAGTGTTCACGAAGCATATTGGCACATGCTGGTGGTCGATGAGTTTTGCCATGATTACACACACACACACACACATGCAAGACACATGCCTCTGCGCCTGCACGCACAGACCTGTTGGAGATGGTGGTTGATGAGAGCAATGCCAGACTCTCAGCATCCATGCCTATCAGAGCTGCTCAAGAAACCTCATTAGGCCTCCTGTCCACAGCATGGTACTGGCTTCGGTACTCGCCAACCCGCTTCCTTTTTTTTTGCCCTGGGATGAATTTGAAGACCTAGCGCTATGCACTTTTCAACACCCACAATCATAAGTAGTGACATAGAAGCACTGATCAGACCCTTGTTCAGCAACTCCAGTATTTGGCGGTGATCACATCGAAGGCCTTTAAACTGATGTGAATGTTGATGATCCCATTCCCTGAAGTGATCCAGATCACTTAATCAGTGAGACGAGCCTTACTGTTGCCAGGCAACACATGATGTCAGTCGGTCAACTTTTACAAGCAGCGGCATTTCCTAACAACACCAAAAACAAACGAATCTAAAAATCTAGCCAATTGGTTCATTCATGAAAAGTTTCGTTCCCTGTAGTATTTGCATCAATATTTCTAGTTGCCTTAAAAGGTGTATGGCCACTGTAAAAAAAAAAGTCATCAGAGAACACTGTAGACTAATTTGCATTATGATTACACAGCGTTTGCTGCAATTGTCCTACTCTCGCCAGTTAACAGATCAGTGTGCTGGAAGTTATTGTGAATTTTTTAGATCAGATAAGCAAACTTTCTTTGTGTGCATTAACACCATTGTAATGACAAGCAAGCCAGTGGACAGACAATCGTGAATATTACGAAGGCATCAAGCTAGCAGTTTTGTACTCGTAATGGTTTATGGGGCATTCAGATGTGGTTACAAGTTGCAAGTTTTCCCTGAAGCCAAGTTTGTTTTCTTTCCCAAATTTGCAAAATAGGCAACTGATGACTAAGCTTTAGACACTGTAATATATTCAGGCCTTCAGCCACACTGATATGCAGTGAAGCTGCTCTGCCTAAGATATTGTAAATCTAAATATTTATCAAGTTACCGACAGACAACCCCTCTTTGATATGGGCTGCAGCAGTTCACTGTATCGGGATGCTGTTACTCAATATAACATCAGCCTAAAGTCGATAATTTTACAAAAGCACTGTGACGGCATTGAAGATTGGTGGCACTGTGAGCCGATTAGCTGTGCAGTGCATCACATTAGTGGTCTGCCTCTCAGTATGCGCCTCCATTGGGAAGGTCCAGGATGTGACATTCAGCCAACTGGTTGGCAGTGTGCTGCAGTGTGGGTTGGAATGACAGCTCAACTTTAGTCCCCTCTTATTCTCCATCTTTCTTCATCATCTCAGCCCCATACCCACCCCAACTGTCACCACCTAGCAGGGGGAGAAAACTTTTCCTACCTCCAATCTCTCTCTCTCCCTCCTTCTCTCTCGCTGTGGTCTCCAGACTGCAGTAGCAAACTATCAGTCCTCCAGCTGTCAGGTTCTATTCAGCCTGGCTGCCACTGGCACTCTTAACCAGCAAGTTACGTAACAAAAGAAAGAGAGAAACGAAGGGACAAAAGAAAGGACAGAGTGGGTAATAAGGTGAGAAATAAGAGAAGGGAGGTCAAGAGGGGGGACGAAAGGTGAGAGGCAAGTAAAGAATAACAATGCATGGAAAGAGAGTATATTTGGCGACTATTATCATGCATCCTGGGATGGTCCACAAACTCGGTGTATTTTGCCAGCAGTCCAGAGCAAGCTGTCAGAGAGGTAACCTCCAAAATGCAAATAATCACACAGTTGAAAGCATTAGCATTCACCGAATGAGAGATTAAACTGAAATGTGGGACCGAGCAGGCACTGGCAAAGAGTCAGACGCTGGGTAAACTGTTAAAACATACAGCCTAATTAAAAGACTTCAACAACAAAAAATTTCATTCCTGTTTCATAATTTCTCTAAATTCATTGCCCATTCTTTGAATGAAAGTTCAAGAGAGGTAAAAGGCAGAGCGAGAGAGCAGTTTGAAATTGGGAAAGTTGTATCAAGAAATGGTGTGGGGAGACAAGGATCAGAGGGGAGACAAAGAAAAAAGACTAATCTGAGTGAGGGAAAGCAAGGCTTGCTGCTACAAGCTATACAAGAGATTCACTTCCTTAGGGGGGTATGTATTGATGAAAACCAGCATCTTCAAAGTAAAGGTAGGCTATGGCCGTGAGACACCAGCCCAGGCTTAGTTTCACCCCTCGTTTGATTGTTGATTATTTATCCAGCAAAGTGCCTGTAGCAACTCTTCTTGCACACACTTTGTCTGTGAATATTCAATATTTCTATCAGGGCATAGGAAATGTTAGTTAGGGCATTGTGGGATTTCATGAGTGCTGACATCATGTTTCTCAGCTTGTCTGACCTGGTTCTATCACTACCCCACTTTCAAACATGGTTGTAAACCTATGGGTAGTACTGTTAGTGCATGAGGATTGGTTTGTTGTAAGCCTCAGTGCACTTTATTCTCTTTTTTAAATCCCATAATAGGGATCCATTTTACTGTTTTATGGATGTTTTCAACTCTATTTTTCCATCACACTGGACATCAATATTCAAGCAAATATATATGAGACCGTCTAGCATGCTGCACAGGAAAGGTAGGATGGTTTTGGCTACTGCATCACAATTGGAAAATGTATTTGGTTATAGTCTAAATAGGATTTAGAGTACCATCTATGTGGGTGTACTGCACTGTTATTGTGTCTGTACCAAACACCCTGGCGTTTCACACATCCAAAGAACCACAGGATTACTTTGTTCAAAGTATGTGGGTGTCACAGAATATACAGAATTCACAGTCAAGTTTTGCCTCTCTTATCTCAAGCTACAAAGTTTTGGGGTCCGATGCATTTTATCCCCCTGGCCTTCATTAGAGTTAGGAGTGTGGGTGTCGGGATACTGTGCCGTAGTGTGTGATTGATGGCAATTACATGGGAGTATTTTCCTCGCATTGGGCCTGTGGTACACCTGAATGTAGCTTTTACTTTGCTGCAGCACGAGGCAAGCAAAAGTCATAAAATAAATCTCCCACACTGGATCTTTTCCCAATATAAAAATTACCAAGACAGGAGATAGCAAACATTGTATAGGGTTGTTTTAGGGGTTTAAGGAAGTCTTTTATGCAAACTTGGCCCTTACAACGTTCGCTCCATTCTTCACCGCCCAATAAAAACCGAGCCTGCAGGAGAGAGCCCCCTTTAAATCACTCTGATTTACCAATGACTAGTGTATGTGTGTGTGTGTGGGTGTATGTATGTGTATTTTTAGGACAGTGTGTGAAAGAGAGACTCTCCAGAGTGTTTGCGCACACACAGTGGCAAAGAGGCAGCCTGCTTGCCGCAGAGCGTGTACTTGAGAAAGGACACCTGAGTTTGTAAATCTCTCCTGTTCACTTTCTCTGTGCACTTTCCTGTCTGCTCTACTTTTGGTCTCATTTTTCTTTATCTCTGTTTTCAATCACCTTCTCACCAGACTTCTCATTTCTTCCCTTTACTTCCTTTTGTTTACTTCTTTGCTTGACCGTACACTCACATACACCCAAGTTTTGTTTGCTTTTATTCGAGTCATTGTCATTGATTATCTCTAAAGTGTCTGTCCTTCTAATTTGGATAAGAAAAGTCCCTTTGATAGAGAGCATATGTCTCTACAACTAACTCTTGTACTGTGCCTGGTAATTATTTCCTTTAAAGTTGCCTGCCAATTTGTATCTTACTGTTCTCGCTTTACCTTCTGTTGTTTTCTCAAATGAGTGAGGGTGGAATAACACTACAGATTTTTTTTTTGTAAGATTGGCGATTTAGCCCTAATTAAGTCGTCCCACATAAACCTGCAACACCACAGTAGAGATTCAACGCTTTTGCAATTCCCTCATGTTTTTCACAGCGCCCCGTGTAGAAAATTTGGCTGGAATGAAAATTCTCACTCCTAATTAGATCAAGGAATTCACAAGGAGTCTTGTACTATTTATCCACCCATTAAAGCCCATTAGAAAGCTGAGATGTACTCCCAAAGCTCTTTAGGTAAATTGTATAGACAGTGACAGTGTCTGACATTTTGGCTGAGCATTGTTGTGGGTTTTTTTCACCATTGGACATGAAAGCATATAGACTGAACCATTAAAATGGAGATTACTTGGCTTCAATTCCAATTTTTGATTTCTGAACCCAGTGAGCCTGTCAGCTACTGCTTTTATGTTTCTGTATACTGTAGGTGGAGCAATACAAGCATTAGAGACAGGCCGCATGGACAGATTAAGGCCGTAACAGTCTTTTTGTAGTCAACATTTTTTATTAAGCTGTGACTCTTTCCCCAGAATTTAATTGAAAGTTGTTAAAAAAAAAACCCAAATCAAATGAAACTGACAAAATCTATTGTTTTTTATTAGTTTGTACTCCTTTCATTTAATATAGTGATTTAATTCAATTCAGTTTTATTTATATAACGCCAACTCAGAACAGTTGCCTCAAGACGTTTTGTATTATAAGGTAAAGTGCCTTTACAATAACAGACACAAAACCCCAAGAACCCATCAAAAGCAATCACTTGGCAAAAGTGAGAAGGAAAAAGTCCCTTTTAACAGGAAGTAACCTGCGGCACAATCAAGCTCAGGAATGGAGTCAGTACAAAAGACAAACTTTGACCAAAGGTTGTGTGATTTAAGGATTTTAACATTTTTACATGCTATTTCTTTCAACCATCCCATCTATTCAGAAAACAGTGGCTGTGTCACATTTGCTATCTATATGCTAGCAAAAAGTGGGAATCATTACAACCAAAAAAAGGAAAGAAATGCACTTTACATTATCTTCAAGTTCCAGTCTTGAAGATCAGTAGCAAGAACAAAAACATTCAAAGAAAGGTTGACTTG
>VUQR01017978.1:0-20351 GCA_015108515.1 Hemichromis elongatus | reverse complement strand
ATCTATCTCGCACACAAACACCTTCTAGTCTCCTGCCAGGTCTCAACCTCTCCACCCTGAGAGCTCCTTTTAATTGCCACTAAAGTCAACACAGTTACAGAGTGTGTGTGTGTGTGTTTGTTTGTGTGTGTGTGTGTGTGTGTGTGTGTGTGTGTGTGTGTGTGTGTGTGTGTTTACGTGTGATAGAAAGAGACTGGCACCACATTGCTTCGTGAGTGGGGACTTGCGCATACCTCGAGTGGATATCTCCATGCGTCCACACGTTACCTCGTCCTGTTTGTGTGCTAATGTGTGCGTGCCTCTCAGTGGCATTTGTGAGTCTGTTCTTCACTTTCTTTAGTGAGCAGGGTTCCGGTTCGTTTAGAAACAATTAGATGAAGCTGCAGGAACCCAAAGACATCATTCGCCAAATGTCACCCAATTAACAATCTATACTGAGCACACAGCAGCACTCTCCCCGTCTCGTGTTCCCTGAGTCACTATTCGTCTCTGTCTGTCTGTGTTTTTACTCGCATGCCTCTCCTTTGCACTCGAGACATGCGAGGTAAATAATTTTTGGAAAATGGCAGATTCATGTCACACGTTCCCTGACAGAGTAAGTTATAAAGTCTGTTTAACTTCTGCCCTTGTCTTTTTTTCTGCTTCTCTCTCAGACCAATCATCCAGGCCGGTGGTCAGGACTCGGCAGCAGCACCAGTCTGGTCCCAAGGGAGCGAAGGTTGGTGCGGGGTGCACTCGTAGGGGACCTCTCTAACCAGCATTTTCCCCAACACTATCCACCTCTGCATAGCAGGCCTTCTGCTTCTGAGAGGCTCACTGCCAGGGAGGAGCGCCATTACCAGGGGGTCTTGGCACCGTCAGCGGCCCGGAACCCCGTTCTAAACCTGGCTCCAGGCTCCTCCAACCTGTCCTCTACCACTTCTGCAGCGTCAGCCCAAAGCTCGTCTACCACACCGGCCCAGCTCCAAGTTTCACACCCGGGTCTTAGTCAGAATCAATGCCCAGTGTCAAATTCGGTGGTTGGTAATTATTCTCCAGTTACATCACTGTCCTCCAAGCTACTGGAGGGGGTATCCTCTTCTTCTGCAGAGTCCTTAACCCCAGGAGGAGGAGGGGCAAGTCTGCCAGGTGGAGTGAGGAGAGGAGGAGGAGATCACCATCCCCCCAGCCAGATCCCTCGTGCAGTCGGGGCCAGTGCTTCTTCAAGTCTCCACAGTCTCGCAAGCAAAGGGAGCCCCTCTGCTAGCATCTCGTCATCTGAGCAAGTCTCCCCTCCGCCTCCTACTCCTTCCTCCACATCCTCTTCTTCCTCCTCATCCTCCACGTTCACTGGCCGTTTGGGACAACCACCTCGAGGCCCGCTGTCTCTGCATAGCTACAGTCGCAAAAATGTCTTCCTCCAGCATTCCCTACATACTGCCGAACTGCAAGCTCTGACACAGAGAGACAGTTGAGAGCACACAGTCACACTATTCCACCTATAAGCAGCCATATCATCAACCTAAGTGACAACATAGTGACTTAAAAGCAAAACTGCTGCTCCTTCAGTACAAGTTGTCCATGTTTCACTGCCTCAGTATCGCCCTGAATCATGAACCGTGCGCGCTTACAATCACATTTGTCTCTCATTGCAATCCAGACGAGACCTTTGCTGACATTTTGTTCATAAATTTGCTCTGATAAACAAACACTTAGCTACAAGTGCACACACACACACAAAAACACACACACACATCTAGCTGTGAGTATGAAAAAGGCACTCACCCGTCTGTCAGACCTCCCACGTTGTGTCATGCTGACAGTTTAGATGTGCTTACGCCCACAGACACACAAAGTGCACACAAACTCACAACCTCAAATCCATGCACACATACGCAAATCTTGTCATGCACACATTAAAATACACACTCCCGACACAGAGACATCATCTGTGATATCTCCGCTTCACTATCTGCACACATAACAGGGTGGTGAAAACGAACAGCGATGAGATGTGTGCATTGTTGAGATTGTATTTTTTATCCATTTATCTAGCCTGTTTTTTTTTTAAATAGTGAAAACCATCTGCTGCTTAAGGAGCTATGGGACTTGCCATGAATTGCGCTACTAAGGATATATATATATATATATATATATATATATATATATATATATGAATACACACACATACACACACATATTGTCACATTGCCAAAATCCTGCATCAGATCAAATCCTCATTGCTTGATGTCCACTTAAGGTCCAGATTAAGGAACATGTTTAGACGAACAGATACGACCCTTTTACTGCATGCTTTCTAAGATTTATCAAACGATACAGGTGAGCATTTTGTACTGTACAAAATCAGGATTTGGGTGACTTTTCATAACAATTTCACAATTTCTGGGTATGGAGATTGATGTCAGTGTTTAAACAAGGGAACCATAACCAAAAAAAACCTGTTTGTATAGAAAGAAACCTCCCTCCTTTTGCTCACATAAATAATTAGATTTATTCTGTGCTTCAATCTGGACCACTGTTTTTGTGGAAATACCATGCTGAAATATTACTTGCATTATATACAAGAATCAACATGTACCTGCAATGTTAGATTAGTAAAGTGCAAAAGCTGAAATGAAGGGTTTCATTTAAAAACGAGATACCTGCGACATGAACAATATGACACCTATATAAAGTTCGCAAAATCCCAGCGAGGTTTTCGAGCGGAGTGCGGTTTTTCAATTTGGCACAAGCAGTTTGATGCATTTCTCCAAATAATGAGGGGGAAAAAAAGGTGTCAGGTTTTGGAATGAAACCCTTCAAGCCTTCTTCAGGGCTGGGTATTAAACTTACTGGTGCTTTGCTGCTCGGCGAGATATATGTCACTTTTTAGGATTCAGGAGGGAAAAAAACTGTTTCCAAAAACTACATCACCAATGGAGTCAATCAGGCTGATTATTTTTTAGAGAAGCAGATAATAGAACGAATGTGGTGTGCAAACATATATACTTGATTAAGTAAAGAAAGGAAAGAAACAAAAACAGTTTTACAAACTCTCCCATTTGTCAGAAGCATAAGCACCGAGTTTTTCCTCTGATACCCAGTCCTCATATTTTAGCCTTGTTAGATCTTCCTGATCTTAGTTCTGCTGCTTACGCTTTAAACAACTGACCTAATGAGATGGCGTTTTTTGGTATAACGGCAGTTTTGCTGTTTTGAACAGTGGGACAGACACATTTTGTTTTGAAATTGATATTAACTGAAACCTCCTTGACCTTCTGAGTCATACATTATTCACAGTTTGGGGACAAGACATGTAACCTTTACAACTACACTGCATACTACAACTACAACTACAACTATCTCCGCTTACAACTACAACTACGGGCATAACAGCCTGTTCAGTTTGCCACTGGTGCATATATTTGCTCTGCCGGCAAGACGTATCAAACAGTCCTGCCACTCCTGACAGGTTTGGAGTACACAAATATTCTAATGTTAGCCGGGCGGTGGGAGCCCGCACCTCTGCCGAGTGCAGACGAGTAGTTCACCGCTCCCAGCGTCTACAGATTTCAGAGAAGTTCTTGACCTTGTCTGTTCCTATCCCAGCACCAGGCTGTAGGGTAGTTGTGTAAATCTCGTGTGTTTTGTAATGTACACCTCATGAGTCAAGACCTGGTAGAGGTGAAGAAAAGCCTAAAGGATGGCAGCTCTGCTCCCAGCTATGGAAGCTACAACTCTCCTTCCTGTCTGTTTTTTTCTTCTCCTTTTTTCCCCAACCTTCTAAATGTTTTTTATTTTATTTTATTTTGTCATGTATGCACTCTTCTTATTCTTCTCCATCCCTCTCTGTAAGCATGCGATCTGTAGCTGCTTTTATTTCCTCCTTGCCCCCTCTGTCGCACCCCTGGTTTCTCCACTCTAGCTTGCTCTTCTAACCCAGCTTGTATTGTCATACAGCGTGTCTGTTACTGACTCTGTTGCAGTGGCATTCAGTCCTGAGCTTTGGGACCCACGGCGCTGCCAATTTTCATTCCTGTTTTCTAGTTGGGAAGTAATTTTACACATGGTAAATGCAATTAACTACCTGGTAGGATAGACAGGCTCAGTAATATGGCTCCTGAGGACTTGGGACTGAAAAACCGCAGCTGTAATGCGATCTAAACACTCCCTGCTTGGTTTGTTTACAGGTTTAGGGGAACAATGTTTTGTCGCTGGCTGACCTCTTAAGAAATTCTATTTACATCCGTCATCTATGCATGCATCATAATTTAGCTGATGGCATGTGAAACGTCTTAGGAGAGTGTTTAACCCCGTTTCCACTGCCCACTCAGGTGTTATTTTTTTCACCGTGTTCGTACACAGCTGTTTGAATTTAAAACTTGCCGCAGAGGTATGCTGCTGTTTCATTTCACTTGTCAACACCTGAAAACATAAGACAGCAGCTGAAATGTGGCATGGGCTGGTCTTATGTGAAGACATTTTTTCCCTTTCAGATTAGAAGAATAAACTGTTAGGAAAGCAGAACGGGCAAAAGTGAGACCTCGTAAAATCTCAGCTCTTTCTTTTCACCTAGCAGCATGTTGTCGATTTAAGACACTACAAACATATCTTGTGGAGTAATTTATTGTTTTGTTTTGGGTATTTTTGCCTTATTTATTTGTTTATCGCCATAGGAGCAGTTTCATAAGAACTGTCTTGGCACTAATAAATAAAGATATTAGTGGAGATAATAACCACAACGGACATTAAAGTAATAACAAAAATGTCCTTGTTAGAATTTTATTGAATTAATGAATTTTTATGCTGACCTAGCTCTTCAATGTGCTTATTGTATGTAAATCATGTTTTGTTTTTTTCTTTTTAAATTAATAATTGTACATAATTTAGTAATTTGTCATGAACAGTTTGTTTTCTCATATTGATAGCAGGGGTCAAATATGTTGTTTGCTTTCACTCAGAAGATTAAAACATAAAAAAATGTTGTTGTTTTTTTTTGTTTGTTTTGTTTTTACATTAACGAAAGGTAATTAGAGGTAACTGTTAGTTACACACCAGAAAGCAAATGTGACAAGTGTGAAGACTGTTCCACTTTCTCTCTCCCTGCTTCAGCCTTTTGCTCGAGAAAGTGAGAAAGTGAACGATGATGGTGATGATAATCTGTTAAAACTGCTTTTTCCTCTTCAGGTCCACATGTATGTCTTAAATGTACAAAACTCTCGGGTAGACTCGTGCTGTGAACCCCTGAACGGTTAGTCCACCAATTTATTAGAAATAATCCACCCACACGGATGTGGAAGAAGAAAAAGAAACTCTTCAGTTTGCTTGATCCTTCTTTAAAGTTTAGGAATTTTATCTCTTTGACAGGAACTTCTTGTAAAGGACGAACTGGCGGTCAGTATGCTTTGCTGTATATGTTTACCCAAAGTATTTCTCTCCCACCCCACACACACCCTCACATTTCTTTCTTCATATGAGAACTATTTTTTGTCCACTGTGTCCTTATTGTTAATATTTAATATAATTAAAATTGCCGAGGAAAAAAAAAGAATTGGTGGAATCTGTTACTGTCTTATGTTTTCATTCCATTTTCTATCATCAGTGGTGCAAAGTCAGATGTATCTGAAGAAAGGCTGGGATGCACTTGAGCTGTGAGAATGAGTGATGGATTGTGCTTCCATTAAAAAGTGCATCTCAATAAAGCAATAAATCTCAGGGACCTATGTTCCCTCTCTCAGGCTGGGTAGACTGTGCTGCACAAATCTCTAAAGAAAAGAATGAATAAAATCAAAGAGTGAAAGTAGAACATACAACAAAGCAATGAATAAAGAATCTTAGGGGCCATCGCTCGCGAAGATTGACTGAGGAAAAACTTTTCCAGCAACAACATTTGAGTGGACTTTTAAAGAGTTGTGCACGGCAGTGGGTGCAGACAGAAGTAATTCTACCTCATTTGACATCAGCCTCCAACCTCTCTGAGTAAGTTTTCATTTGGCAGTGACCATAAAGTATGGAAGTGTTTAGAAAATCAATTACATTAGCACAAGTTTGTCTGCATGCGTGTGTGTGTGTGTGTGTGTGTGTGTGTGTGTTTTATTTTTGGGGGGGGGTAGGCTTTTACTGTTTACCCCTTAGGGAGGACCTGTGCACGCTCCTCATTTCTGGACTCACTCAATTAGTGTTGGTAATGTTATGACTGGTTGAAGAGTATACACACACATACAGAAGACAGCAGTTCTGATACTAACTTGCTGTAATTGATAGGACAGGAGGTCAGCACATCAGTAAACAGGCTACTGATTAACAGAGCTTTGAAGTCCAAAGAGCTCACATAATTGACAGGATGTGTATCTGTGCGGCTGCTGCTGCTGAATCCTCCGGAGGCTGTGAAATAAGCCTTACTGGTGTTTGATATTCAGTTCAAAAAAATTTAGATGACTGATCTTGCCGAAAAGCTGAAAATGAATCATCAGCTAATATTGACAACTGATAACCCCTTAAATATGTTTTGCTTGTTTTCTTAGCCATGTGCCAAAACACATAAATCTAAGACACTTCAATTGTATTCTGATTAATTCTTCTTTGTGTGTGTGTGTGTGTGTGTGTGTGTGGTGGTCAGCACCGTTTCCTGACAGCAAGAATGTTCACTCCTGTTGGCTGGCGGCCTTTCTGTGTGGACTTCTCTCTTAGACTGCGTGGGTTTCTTTTAGGTACTCCACTTTCCTCCCACGAATGCATCTCTGCGTGCGGAAATGGGCTGTAGGTATGCATGTGGGCATGAATGGCTGTCTGTCTCTCTGTGTCGGCTCTGTGATGGACTGATGATTTGTCCAGGCAGCAAACTGTCTGATGTAACACTAGTTGGATTAAGCTGTTAGGAAAACATGGATTACAGTTGCATCAGACTTATTAACGTGATTAACATATGATGTAAAACTAAAACTATGGTTCTTGACATTTTTGAATTTTTCTCTTACATTTTTCTGCAGTATTTGCACAAATAAATTAATGATTAACATGATAGCGGCCTTATAAAGAATAGCCCAACATAACTGAAACTTAACCTCTGGTAAAATTGGCTTTTTTTAAACATTTAAATGCCTTCCATTCCATCCATCCATTTTCTTCTATTTATCTATTTTAATCTATCCAATTCAGTGTGGTTTGAGCCTAACCCAAGCTATCATAGGGCAAAGGTTTTTCATGAATTCATGTATTCATTCGTTCACTCATTCCATTGTCTCAACTCCACATACATGAAAGTTTCTAGACTGCTAACCCTTTTACAAATAAGCTGTAAGATGTTTTCCTATTGCTAACTGCTAGTAAAACAGAAGAAGATAAAGAAGAAGAAATTATATAGTCTATATGAGATATATGAGACAACGCAAGGCGAAATAAAAATAGATTTTTTTATTTTATATTTTTAAGTAGTCAGTCTTTCCTGGGTCCTGGAGAAAATATCAAGCCAAATGAAGGCCCCATCAGGAGTAGTAGTCAGCGGAATTGGCTAGATTTGTCCCCAATATACCATTTTTGTTTTCTTACATGCCTGGTGTGCAGGGGGAAATGATCAATATGCTTTTTGTGACATTTTTGTTTGGTGGTGTGCCGTGGGATTTTTCTAATGTGACATATGTGCTGTGGCTCCAAAAAGTTAGGAAACACTGGCTTAGAGTACCAATCAGGGGAAAACAGATAATCTTACAGTGCTTGTCATCACTGGTCTGAGGAATCTTCCAGGAATGGTGTTGCTATTTTCTGGAGAATTTATTGATGAGTAGGCTGCAATACAGACAAACCAGGACAAACCTTGAAGTTATCTGTATAATGTAAAATCTTCCTTCAAAGCACAGACTTACCAATCCATAGAGACATATTAAATACCAACTACGTTAAATAAAAATAAAATAATAATCATCTGATCTGACCAATCTTACCATACTGATCTTCTGTAATTTTGAAGCTATCAGTTTGGGGAAAGCAAAGTTTTGGGGTTTTTTCCTTTTAAAGTTAAATATGCCCCCACAACACTGTCTAACATTGGCTTATTTAAGTATATAAATATATTAGGTGGTTCTGAAAATGTTCTGTATACTGGTCTTGATCTGTTCTGTGTTTTGTGTTTGTCTCTGGAACAAACAACTGTGAGATGAGGTTAAAAGCTTGGGAAAATACTATTAAGCAGATTTTGAGTTAAGATGTTTAGAATTGGAGCAGTTTCAGTGTAAATCAATAATCTTTAGTTCCAGCTGTCTAAAGTGCACTGAAAAGTGTGAATGAAATCAAATACAGGATAATAATCTTCGTGAAAGCAAACAGCAGCTGGTGAAACTCAAAAATAAATACATAAATAACTGACTGGCCTGCATTACATGCACTGAAGGCCTGCAAAGAAAAATCTCCTTTTTCTTTGCAGTTCTTGTACACTTAAAGTACGGTGTGTACACATGTTGTACTGTTTTTACCAGTTCTGATTGTTTCTTCAGTCTAATTGACTTCCTCCTTCTGGTAATAGATAATAGTAGTAGATTTACTTTTTAGCACCGAAAACCTCTGTGCAGATATACAGTCAATGTCACAGTTATTGGAAAGATGCCACAGACAAAATACACATTCAAAAACGTCTTGTGATCAAAATTCATCACACCTTATTGTCAGTAATGACCACTGAAGGGTTTGGACATACCAGGAGAATATGGTATTATACCCACGCACAAGTCAAATGTGAAAAGGAACTTGGGACAGCCCAGCACTCACAGCAAGATTGTCCTGGGTCCTACTCCTGCTTCTTCCCATATATCGAAGACGTTACATTACGTTAATCTTGATTCTAAACTGGTGTTAGGTGTGAGTGTGAATGGTTTTCTATATATTAGGCCTGCAACAGATTGCCGATGTGTCCAGGGTGTACCCCTAAACGCTGGGACAGGCTCTGTCACCCCTTGTGATCCTGAACTGAACAAACAATTAAGAAGTTGAAAGGAAAAGAGACAAGGAAACACGCACAGGCAGATAAACTAATCCTGCAGTTTTATTCACTGATGCCTCCCACTTCACAAACCTGTGAGTCGCTGATCGGGACTCACAAAAACAACTTTCCAGGCCATCACACTTTATCCACCAGTCAAAACAAAAAGAAACAATATCCGCACAACTTATACGAGACAAAAGAGTTTAGAGGTTGCCAAGAACACAATGCACCCATGCCTTTATGAAATTAGGCCAGGAACAAACCGATCTGACTGACAGAACTGCTGGGAAGCCAGGAAAAACAAAAACCTCCATTAGGCAATATTTAAAAAACAAACAAACAAACAAAAAAAAACACTGCATACTTTTCCACCCAGGTATATTTATCTGTTAACACAGACGACACAAATCAGTTTGTTAAACTACGAGCATATCTTAAACATATAAAGCCTGCTTTATAAGCTTTACTTATAACTTCAGGCAAAACTACCGTACATTTATTGTATTTAGCATTCCCTTAGTCTCAAAAATAATGTTGTACAGAATGTTAGACTAATTTTTTTCCAGGGTATTGTAACAACCTGCATTATTCCATAGCACCGCTAAGGGGGGCCTATTATTGTAGTTGAAGAGTCTCCTATTGTGAGTGCAGTGGTATAGTGATGGGAATTCTGGATCTTTTTAGAGAACCGGCTCTTTTGGCTCGACTCACTTAAAAGTGCCGGCTCTTTCGGCTCCCAACTGGCTCTTCAGGTTGTTTTGTTGCTTTAATTAATTTATTATCAACAACAATACAAAATTATACACAAAAAGAATTACTAATGTTATAAAAACGTGGTTTTATTTATATATGTTTATATGTAAATATATATAGTGGCCACTAGAGACAAAGCACGTACAAACTCCAAAACAAGTATATACTCCAAAGCACGCACAAAGCTACCTCGATCACTTAGCGGTCCCCAACCCCCGGGCCAGGGACCGGTACCTGTCCGTGAGTTGTTTGGTACCAGGCCACGAGATAGTGATGTGTCGGTTGTGAATGAAACGGCTCTTAGAGCCGACTATTTGAAGTGAACAACGTGGCTCATTCGCGACCGACACATCTCTACAGCGGTAGCTATTACAGCCGAGCATGCTGGTCTCCGTGCATCATTTTAGAGAGACCGTATCATTGTAACGGGCTGATGTCGGTAACTACCTAACCTGGCATGTATGTACAAATAGAGCAGAGCCGTAGCGACCTGTTCTGGAAATGCCAAATAAAGGTCTGTTGATCTATCTAACTGACTGGGCTCCGAATTGTCCGTCTAACCTCTACAACACATTCCCACTCTTTCCTCACCAGA
Organism: Hemichromis elongatus; assembly: GCA_015108515.1. Taxonomy (NCBI): domain Eukaryota; kingdom Metazoa; phylum Chordata; class Actinopteri; order Cichliformes; family Cichlidae; genus Hemichromis; species Hemichromis elongatus. Next base: position 10,050 of record VUQR01017978.1, on the reverse strand, counting down.
CCACTGTTACAGTATTTCTTTCATGTGGCAAAATTAGGAACATAGTATCTAAAAGAGTCATTGTAAAATAACTAGTGTATACTGCTTATTATGTGATTCTCCTTCACTTCACTGCCAGCCTGGCTGACCCCCCTGAGCCTGGTTCAGATGAAGGTCACTTCCTGTTAAAAGGAAGTTTGTCCTTCCTACTGTTGTCAATAGATTTGATGTAAGAAAGTCATCTGGTAGTGATATACAATGTTTATTATGCGATAAAATGCATGTAAATATAACAGAATTCAACTGAATTTCTGTTTGTGTAAATATAATCTGCAGGTCTGACACACGTGTTCTAGTTTAACTGGTGATTATATTATCTGGTCATGTTTGTTTACATTTTAAACCAATAAAAACAGACTCTAGATCAGGGGTGTCAAACATAAGGCCCGGGGGCCAAAATCAGCCAGTCAAAGACTCTAATCTGGCCCACTGGACACAATTGAAAAATGTACAGCACAAACATTTTAGACTTTTAATTGCATTAAAAGGTTTTAAACTTTTCTTACTGATAAAGAGTGATTTTAAACATTTATTTCTTTGTAAATAATTAATGTAAATGAATATAATCAATTTGTTATCTAATATAGTGACACTCTATGAATATTTTAATTTGTGTGTAATTAATCTTACATCATCTTGTCTTTTGTATGGTTGTTTTTGTCTTTTTCTTTTTTAACCTTCAACATATATATTCTAGTGTAAAGTGAATAAAATGAACAGACCTGTCAAGGACTGAGGTTTTATCTCCGACATCAGCAATGAAAGAAAAAACAAAAGAACATCTGAAGATGCCTGCTGTTTTGTTCACTTTGAAGTCATCATATGTCCATCATACATCATACAGTAGTAGCATGTGCTCAGGAGTAGCATTTGATGTTAACTATTCAAGTCTTTTGCATTTCTCAATATAACTTGACTTCTAGACAGATCAATAACAGCATTTGAAGCGCTGCCAGACCACTCAGTCAGACTGTCGCTTCTAGCTGTTGGCTTAGTATGCTGTGACAGGCATGCTTCCCTTATGTCTGCAAGCCTGCAGTGAAAGGGTAAAAGAGGTGGGTGGTGTTTGTGGATGTGTTGGTATATATGTGTGTGACTCAGACTGCTCTCAATTATTTGCTACTTGAATCGGTTTTATTTTTTCTGCCTGAACTTATTTGGATTCTAACCACTGCCGCAGTGACACGCGACTATTGATGCCTGTAGTTGTGACAGAGAGCGTGTGTGTCTTGCAGTCGTCTCATTCTGTCACTCTGCCATTTGTCAGAATCAGTGGGGATGTGTTGGATCCATTTAGCTTTGTCCCCCATCTGTCTCTTACTTGCTCTTCTGCTCCTTCTTCCTCCATCTTGTCTGTGTGCAACAGTCCCTTTCTCTCCCTTTTTGTCTGTCTGAGCAAATAACTCGTGTTGTCCCCCAAAACTGTCTAAAGCAAACTTTATTATTGTATTTCATGGCCAAAAGACTTTTAAACTTGAGACACAAAGGCACTGAGACATGCACTGACTCCAGCATGCAGCCAGTCACATTTGGTGTTCAGTCACAACCTTCTTCCCTGAAGTTACAGAGATTATGCACACATAGACGCGTGTGCGTAAAGAATAACACATCCTTCCAGCCCTCTTATTCAAATCAAGCTTATTTCTTATATAGTTTGCTGCCCATAAATTAGAGAACTAAAATCAGACACAGTTCAAACCAATGCACAGTACCATAGGTGACACTCTTAAAACAAAGAAAGGGTAAGAGAGCTTAATCATACGCTATAAATACACAGGATTCAGAACATTCATTTACACATTATCTATCTATCTATCTATCTATCTATCTATCTATCTATCTATCTATCTATCTATCTGTCTGTCTGTCTGTCTGTCTGTCTGTCTGTCTGTCTGTCTGTCTGTCTGTCTGTCTGTCTATCTATCTATCTGTCACACAACCTGAGAGATGCATCTGATCCATCTACTGTCTACTGAAGCCTCATCAGAACTGCTCTCAGTGGAAGGCTGGCTGTCAAGAAGCCATTCTTGACTGAGGTATGCCAAATTACACAAGAATTGGACTGAAGCTCAGTGGCGCCAGATTTTATGGAGTTATGAATCCAAATTTGAGATTTTTGGTTCAAATTGTTGTGAGTATGTATGGAGGAGGTCAGGAGAGAGGTAAAACACTGAGTGTCTGCAGCCATCTGTAAAGCACACTGGAGACTCCAGCATGCTGTCATGGTTTGGAGTGGTGTTGAGGATCTTGTCAAAATTCATGGAGTTATGAAAACAGAAAAGCACAGTCAGATTTTGATCCAACATGAAATACCATCTGGAAAGTTTCTCACTGGTAATGCATGACAGTGATTTAAAACACACTATCAAAACAGTAAAAGCACTTCAATATAAAAACACACAATGGAACGCTATCAGCCGTGGATTGCCCCCCCAAGTATTACTGAACCAGCGTGGGATAACCTTGAAATAAAAAAGAACAAAAGGCAGAAACATCCAAAGAAAAGCCTTAAATGTCCTTCAAAAAGGCCAGATAACTTATTCCTGAAGCCTCTCCATTTGTCTTATTCATTTAGGGTTTAGGTTTCTTGGCACAGAGAATTTGTTTTCTTTGAAACAAAAATATTGATAAAGAGCTACTTCATATATCTGCTATAGCTGCGTGCTGGTCCATTTAGAATAGAGGGGAAAAAACCCAAAAGAATTAAACAATGAGCTTAATAATTTTCAAGCTTACTTTATCTTTTTCCTTTTTTTAAGCTTTGGCTCACAATTTGTTTTGCTTAAAAGTTTGCTTACTGGCCATTTGGTTGTAGAGAGCTGCCTTTTCTCTGTCAGTCACAAACAGGAGGAGATGCCCATCTGTAAGCTCTTGGCTAAGTTTTCCAAGCCAAGACGAAGATGAAGTGTGAATGATTATTTTGTCCTTAACGTGCCTATTGTAGAGCTGGTTGATTGCAGTCCACATGACTAATCTTGGCTGTTTTACACGCGCAAGCCACAGCGATCCATCAGTCTTACAAGACAAAAGCGTGCTACGCTGAGCCAAGATCTCACTGACGTTCAAGACATATGATTCATAGACAGACATCTAAATATAATGTTGATTATTGGAACAGTTTTCCCATCATTTCAGTCATTATTGGCCAAATAAAAATTGCCATGCAATGCATAAAGGAAAAATGTTTTTCAGGGTTTTCTACAGAAATCATTCCTTCAGCATCCAGTGGGAACACATGCAGAGGAGCTTTTACAGAGTTGTGTAGTTATTTGGAAGCTTTTCGTTTCCTTTTTTCTCCTTTTTTTTCTTTCTGGTCATCCCTTACTTTTGTGCTACCAGCAGAATATTTTCCTTCCCAACTTCATGGTCAAATGAGTTTTTGCTTTTGGTTTCATTTTATGACAAATTAATTTAAACAAAATTAATTTAATCCCTACTCTGCATCTAATGACAGTGGGTAATGGGCAATTTTAATGTTACAAATCTTGTCTCTGCTTTTCATTTCCAGAGAAACATTGATGAAAGTGCTTCCTTCCATGCATTTAGATATCAATTAAATTCTTCAGGAGGTGTCCTACAAGCATAGGCAGATACCCAAACCCCCTTAACTGGCTCCTTTTCATGTTGAGGACTACTGGGTCTGCTCAGTTACTCCACCCACTGCAGCAACCTGCTGCTTGTATCTGTGATCTTATTCTTTCAGAGCTACAGGTGAGTTTAGGAGCACTGATAAATTAACAGTGTTTATTTAGAGCTCATCTCTCTTCACCACAACGAATCGGTGCAGCAGACACTGCACAGATCTATCTGTCCAGCTATCCAGCTTTGCTCTCCTCCAACTTGTGAACAGGAAACTAGCATACTTGAACTCCTTCACTCAAGGCAACAACTCATCCCTAACCTGGAATACTCTGTCCACCCTTTTCTCCTGCTGATAGCTGGAAACTCCAAACTCTAAGGTGTTAATTCTCCCTCCTTACTGCTTCACACTTGGCTGCAAACTGCCTCAAAGTGAGGTGGAGCTCATTACTCAATGAAGCCAGCAGCACTGCATTGTCCATAAAAAGCCGAGATAAGATCCTGAGACCACTGAACCCTTCACTGTTCCCTTTTCATCCTTCTTGGCTGCCCCTATAAGATTTTGAACCAATTCAGTGACAACGGGCAGCCCTTGTAGTCCTTGCAAGTCTAAGATCCACAGCTAATGATTATTACTTATTTAATATTTTTAAACAAGAAATCACTACAGTTGTATGAATCAAAAAGTCCTGAAGGATGTGATTGAATACTCCTTCTTAGTCCACAAAAACACGTTTGTTTTTGCAGAACAGAGAGTGATTGAATAGAAAACCAGTGGAAGTGGGGCCAATGTCCCTGTTAATGATGACATTGTTCTAATTTTATGGTTTCTGCCCCCGGCAATTTTTGTCCAGGCACACAGCACCTCCGCCTCAAGAATCTTTGCTGGGTTTTGGCTCAAATGCTGAGATGAGTGAAAATGTTGGGCCGACTCAGTTCAATGAGTGCTATTTTAATAGTTGTGAAAGTGTGCTGAATAAAACTGTTATCTATCCTCCTTTCCTCAGTTACAACACTGATTGTTGTTGCATAATCTACTCTCCAGATAGTTTGGGAATAGATTCACATGCAGTGTTTTGGTTTTTTTTAGCTACTAGTTTTTAGCTACGAGCCTCACCAAAAGCAACTGGAGGTTTCAGATTCACTGCCCCACACAGCCATTTCTAGAAGACCTTAACATACCCAGTAGAAGTCAGTGGTTCAGTGACAAGGACACGGTCCCTTATTGGTTGCTCACACTAGAACATTGCCAGTTTCTGTTTGTTGAACCACAGGACCAAGCTGAAGGCACAGCTGTTGGGAAATGAACCCTGAACTCGAGTCTGCAGAGAATTTTGCTCCTGGGTCACTCGAGGTTCCCTAAACAAATCTGTATCTCATACATACAGCATGTAGACTCAGTCGTACAACTACACAAATAGTATACAGGTTTGTATACGTCTGAAAATATACGTAAACCGCTGGAGGCCTTTATGCCTTGCTTAAGGGCACATGGAAGCTCAGCAATCCTTCACCAGCTCAGTTTAGGGCATGTGCTTGCTTGCATCGTCCTCTAATCATGATTCACATTCACAGGGCCTGTCAGCCTGCAGTGTATTTCTCTGAAATCCCTCTCTGGTCCTGCATGTGAAGCCAGAGATTTTTCTGATATGGCTCGACTTCATAACACAGAGGCATCGTTTGACTCTCCACTACGCCGCTGTCTTCCCAAATAAAAATGAGCAGATAGTCGATTTCAGCTGACATTTTTAGAATGGCTTTTTTGTATTTGAACTAGGCAGTTGGCGTAACAGTTGGCTTAGCGTTATGCGAGCATACTCATCAGGGCTCATGTTGCCCACTCAGTGTCTCTCCACTTTTCTGCTACCTGACTACCATGTGTACAACACAAGACAAATTTAGCCTGGGCTTTTACTGGAAGCAGATTGTATGGTATCATACTGGCAATACTGTTTGCCACCGATGACTCTTCAAGTGAGCCCACTCAGCATCTCTGCTCTTTTCCTCCTCCACTGAGACACGAAATATCAAATATGAAGGGCCTTTTTTGGCTTGTAAGAGGAAATTCACTGAGATTAATTTTTCTACCATTCTCTTTTAATGTCTTCCACTTTCCCTTTCCTCCTTCAGCCACACGGATCTCTATTGCTCCTTCATTTGGCATCACGTGATTGTGTGTTGTTCGATTTCCATCTGCAGGAACTTTATGTAAGCAGCCAAAGATGGAAGATGTAATGGGAACTTTGTATATGAAATAGCAATCCAGGTGAACTCAAGCTTTCGTGGTCTCTTTGCCAGCTGTAGCCATAATTTGGAAAAAGTCATAATCCTCCACTCATCAAAAAGACTATTGTAAATGTCATCTGTCAACAGATACAGTCATTACTCACCATTCCAGTCCTCTGATCCTTTTAGCTTCTGAAATAAATTTAATTGCCAGATTGTTGATCAGTTGAATCTTTTAAGAAAGTTCCTGGATCAAAAACAACAAAAACCTTCCTGATAAACACCCATTCATATACAGGGCCACCAACATCACCTCAGACCTTTTTCCTTGGCGAGTTGCACTACTGAGTATTATGTATGTTATGTAAATGTTATGGCTGACAGGGAGATGATCCTTCTGTAGATGACACTATTGCACCCAGAGGTTTCCTCTTTGAACGCATTTTGTTATTGTGTAATTGTTTTAATTCTATGAAATATATTTCTTAACCCTGGGTTACGCAGAGGGGTGTGGTGTTGAATAGGGATGGGTACCGATATCCGGTGCCATTATGGCTGTACTTCACGGCAAAAGATGCAAACTCAGCAGCCAGCAACAAGTGCTTTAAGGTGATACTGTGCAATCTGATGAAACACCTGGCAATTTGATGTGTTTAATATCGATTAAAATACTATTTCTGATTTCAGCATTGTTTCAATAATAGTGAAGGTGCAAAACTAACTAAAAACAAGTTCAGCGTTAATTCAGTGCAATCACTGAACTTGTATCAGTGTAGCTCAGTAATGTCTTAAATGTCTTTATGGAGACTCTACAGTCCCTAGTAATGCTTCTGAAGTCACAGTGGATGATGCACTGTGACATCCCCTCCTAGATTTGGATCAGGGCATTACTAAACTGTTGAATAATCTTCGGCACTATTTGGCAGTTTTGCAAGGATACATTATGTTCTAGAGGTTTTAAACCTTCATTCATGTCTGGGGAACATGATGCTCATTCAGTGGCATCAATGCCTTCGTTACCCAGGAAAGGCCTACACGTTTTTGACACGTGATGCTGGGCGTGTTCCTGAACCAGGGGAAACCCAGGGCTACTGCAACAGCATAAGATCTGACAATGAAAAGTATTTTGTCCCTGCACCTAACAGCAGTCAGACTACCGCTGGCTAGAAAGGGGTCAGTGTGAATCTCCAAGAACATGGAGACCAAGAATTGATTCATGATTGTTTATGCTTCCTAACTGGACCGATTATTATTGCTGGAGTTTAACTGTCTTATACTAGGATGATCAGGATTTTCATTCTTTTTTTTTAGCAGTGTAAATGCTGCTGGGTTAGATGACCCGGGGACATCTGAGAATTGTTCCAGATAATAACAGGAAGAACCTGAAAAGAAATCTCTAAGAGAAAACCTTACCGATGGCATCTGCCCCTGATAAAATAGAAAACGTGTAAGTTAAATTTGTTGTGGTACTAACAAATGTGTGCAGTAGAAGTTGACAGCTGTTTAACAAGTGTGGTTGCAGGCATATCCACTCTAGTATTGTAAGGTAAAGAGCAGACAAAATTATACAAAGAAACCCAGCAATCAGCAAGCCTATGAGAAAAACAAAACAAAACCGCAAACTCTCCTCTGTAACAAGAAGAAACCTCCAGCTGAACCACGGAGGGCATCCATCTGCTGCAACCAGTTGGGGTGAAAATAAAGCGAATAAAGGAAAGAACAACATAGAAAAACAACAAACAAGACCAAGAAATAGGAGTGAAATAGTGGAAAGTAAATCGTGGTTCTTAGCACAACGTAGCTAATTTGTGCAGCTGCTTTGAAGCCCCTGTTTAAATGAATAGGGAATGACCCATGACTTTAATGCATGTGCAAAGTGTTGTGACATTATTACTTTATTTATCCAGAGTCCTGACAAGATCTACTCCCACTGGACACTTAAATGAGTAGACCTTGCTAATGCAAGGTTGGAGCCCCTGGTGCTTTCAGCTGCCCCGATTCGTCATTTCATAGATTCAACAAGGTGCTGGAAACACTCCTCAGAGATCTTGGTGCATATTGACATGATAGCATCACACAGCTCCTGCAGATTCGTAAGCTGGAAATCCACGATGCAATCTTAACCACACTCTAATCAGTCTATTAGGTTGAGATCTAGTGACTGGGCCTATGACTGAGGCCAAGATTGTCATGTTCAAGAAATCATTTTGAGGTGAATTCTTGTGGTGATGCTGAAGATCAGTACACTGTGGTTGTAAAAGGATGGTGATATTATGCTGTTAATATGGCATGAGGTTCAGTTAGTCAAAACTTCGCTGGTAGAGAACTTGTTAACTTTTACTTGAGTAAATAAGTTGTATCAGTAATTCAACTTTGACCGGAGTCTTTTTTTTTAAACACAAGTATCTCTACTATCAGTACTTCCCACATCTAAAGCACATTGCACACAACCAGAAATTGTTACAGTTTTATTTCAAAATCTGTCTGAACTTTGAATAACATTTCCATCATCAAATAATCTGGTTCTCCAAAATCGAGACCGGAAACTTTCAGATGCTCCTGACTGAGCTTAAGTCCGTCATGATTTATGCAGTGTATCTAAAAGGATTTTTACACATTTATTCTGTATCTATTCCTAATACCACTCTTGAGTTTATTCCCACTGAAAAATATGGCGGCATCGTGAGAAAGTGAGAGACGCTCTCAGAATCTGAGAGATGAGGCGGTGTCGGTGACAGGAACATAGACAGGAGATGTGTTGGGAGATGATGGGCTGGGCATTTCCAGAAGAAAAAACATGATGGGGAAAGAAGAATATACTATATACTCCGGTAGAGAACTTCAAGGGGAAAAGTGATACGCCATGATTATGATGATGATGATGCGTAATGACTCGGCATCACGGATAAAGAGGTTTAGGTGTTCGGATTTCAGTGTGTGTCTTGTGCGTGAGTGTCTCTGAGAGGAGGGTGCTCTGTGGCTGCAGCAGCTCTGTCAAGGGACCACAGCAATGACAGCAGGCTCATTTGCTGCATGATTATCGACAGAGTTGTTGCGACATAGAGGAAAGGCTGCCTACGCACACACTCCCTTTGACGCACATGCACACACAGATACTACACACTCTGTTTCTTGTTTAAGCCAATTATGCAGGCCAGTAACCTGCCATATGGCTGCTGCTAGTTCAGAAACTGTATTTGTGTAGATTGCGTGGACACGGATGGTGTCATTGTAACACAAAGTCGGTTCCAGCCTAAGGCCACAGAGCAGATGAAGAAGAAAGACAAATTTTAACAAGTGCCAACAGTCTAGTGCTGTCTAGGCAACTGATAGGGTAACATGTTGATGATGCTTCAAATGAAATATTTATTATCTTGTAATTCATGAATTTCCATTTTATAATCTTTAATGCTGGTCAAAGAGTGGACAGGAATTTATGTTTTGTATGACTGATGGACATTCAGCGACCTATATACACAGATCAGCTGAAGGGCGTAAGTAGGAAAACGTGCTTTCAATCTGGGGGTAATGATATCAGCACTACCTCAACAATAATCCATTGTGGATTAATGGATTGGAAAGTTCTGCAAAGTCACAGGGGGACACTGCTGCACTGTTTAGTTCAGCAGTAAAATTTGGTCCTTTGTTGTCACACAGATCTGAAAACAGGGAACAGAAGGCAAAGAAATAAAGAAAATACCAGATTTTTATTTGTTTTATTATATTATTATTATATTATTATTATTTTATTAGTTATTATACGTTCGTATTATTAGTTAGTATTAGTTCATTTAAAGTACTTTTTATCACCAGGAATTCAATGTCTTTGTTCTTGAAAATTAGGCTTTAAGTTGTTTTATCAAATAAATCTGATTTAATATGCAAGGAAGAAAATTATTAAAATGTCTGTATGTTTTTTGGGCTATTAAAAATGATCGTTACCTCTGGTAACCTTAAGGGGAATCCATGAAATTCTCTGAGATGATGGACTACCCACTCTTTTTTTTTTTTGATGTGTTGAAAAGAAAAGTCAGCCTCCGGCTTAAGAAGACCACAGAGATTAAAAAAATACAAAAAAACCCCCAACAACACACCTGCTACAACCTGCTGCACACACACACACACACACACACACACACACACACACACACACACCCACACACGCACACGCACACACACACACACACACACACCTCCCTCCTCCCC
>VUQR01017976.1:26940-40482 GCA_015108515.1 Hemichromis elongatus | reverse complement strand
TTGGACAAGCAGTGTTAGCCCCGTGTCGCTAATTAGCCTAACCTCCCAGTGGATAGACGAGAGTTTCACGCCTCAACGAGCCATGTTACGTGCGAAAAAATTCCACGGCTCACACACCAGCCAGGCTATAGTGCAACTAATTCCCTCAATCTCCCTCCTCCCTCTCCCGTTTCTTATTCAGTCACAAAACTGATCAATGATCAGCTGATCGGCTTTTCTGACGCTAGTCCCGTCTCTCTCGTTTGTTAATCGCCCAGTTTGCGCTAGACAGTAGAAACCAGCAGATAAACAACAGCAGCATGTTTAAGCTTGATAAACTGAACAGGTGATGGAGACACAGGTTTACCTTTGAGGTGACATGCATGAGTTGAAGGGAAGTTATGAACTGTTTCTGTGTGGCAAATGACAGCTGGTAACTGTGCAGGGGCGGATCTAGCAAAGTTTTGCCAGGGGGGCAGGTAGGCCATTAACAGGGAAAGGGGGGCACAAAGAAATACTTTCCTTTCTTATTCTCATTTAAAATGTCTAGCTTTTAATAAATAGTTATCTGAGTCTTTATAATAAAAATGACCACAAACATAAAATTTCAAGTGAAAAATAAGCACTGTTTCTGTCATCTTCATATATTATGAAATAATATAATATAAGACGGATGAAGGATGCTCATTCATAGTATATTCTTCTACTCTGCCTAATATCCAAAGGTAAAAAGGTGGTACTTGCATATAAACCATAGAAAAAGCTGTCAAATAACAAACATGTCAAAGTTGGCATGTTCGTTGATATTGGCAGAATAAATTGGTGAGGTTCAGATTCATCAACTTATTCCTAATGCTTGGTGCAAGTGATGTCTTTGTGCCATTGGCTATTTAACTCTGTGATAATACTACAGTTTGGAATATTGAATCATCTACAAGAAACTGAATAGACACATTTTTCAAACTACATAAACGTCAGTATCATTTAAATGCTGCATTGCTGTGAGTGATGATCCCTCTGTTCTCTTTAGATTGGTGCATGTTGCTATGTGGAATGTTCAGCATTGACCCAGAAAGGCCTGAAGACGGTGTTTGACGAGGCCATCATCGCCATCCTGACCCCCAAGAGAAAGAAGGGGTCTCTGAAAAGAAGACTGGGGCCTCGCTGCATTAACTGCTGTTTGATTACGTGATACATGTACTCGGAGATCATTCAGCAGTCAACCACAAACCAAACCTGAACTGAGAACAAAATATGGGCCGAAAAATGCACAGACAGCAGCAGAGACAAAAGAGAGGACTGAAAAGGGCAAAACAAGAGCTACTTTTAAGCTGTGGAGCTCTTTGATGGCCATAACTTTCTTGCCGTCCAGCACTGGGGTTAGGGATGCAGTTTATTACCAAAGGAGCACAAAGCCCAAGTCAGACTCTTCTTTTAAAAGACTTTTGCCTCAGAAGTACATTCTTTTATAACCATTTTTAATCATTTTTCTGTATAGTGTTGTTGTATGCTGTCATACTGAGAAAAAAAACGAAACGTAAAATGACGTTGAATGACGAATGCTACATTTTAAAGCTAGCGAGCTCATGTTATTTCTGTTTTGTTTTTTTTTGTTATTTTTTCTGGGCAGTAGATTATTGATTAGTACATTTCTCAATATAAGATCAGATGTGCAAGAGAAAAGACCAGAAATAATGAGCTAATGAAAGAAAGAGGCTGGCTGAAGTGACACTGTGACGGTGTCCAGGATGCTTTTCTGGACATAAGGGCCCAGTTCTGTGTGTTTAAAACTTCTTCTAAAAAGACCTTTGGCCCAAAAAATCTGCCTCCAATTATTTGCCGTTTGAAAACCTGCTAATGAGACCACAAATGTTTGTGTGGGAATACCACCATTCAACAAGATAAATGCAGTTTGGATGTCAGATTTTGGATCTAGGACTTAAGTCTTTAAAAGTCTTGTTTTTTGCCTTATGGAAAATGGAAAAAATGTTTTATAGCTTGGCATGCCAAACATCCGGAAGGTTAAGTTGGGAGTCTGATGTCTTAATCAGTGACTGAAGAGGTTTATTATCCATTTTTGAAATCTATATAATCCAGAGTTTATGAAAAGTCTGTGCAAATAACACTTTATGAGCTTATAAATGTATTTCCTTTATTTTTTTGTTATTCTGCAATAATTCTTTAATCGACATTTACGAAGGTTCTACAAAGAGAAACGGAGACGAGGGATCTCATTTTAGAAATGAAACTCTTGATTCATATAAACATCCAAAGACTCCAATGCACATACTTTTATTGAAGTCCGATAGCTGAGATGACCCAATGCTGTACATCTATTGCACAACATGAAGCACAGATGGTGACACTTTGTTTCCCAGCAAAGCCAAGCACATTTCTCTGCTTTCAGAAACTGACCCCATCCCAGAATAGACTGACTCAACCACACAAGATGCACATTGCTCTGTCGGGCACAAGTATGAGCGTAGCACACCATCTTCAGAGTTTATTAAATCAACAAAAAGTGGTTGGGATGTTTCCTTGAATGTCCCGAATTTCAATACTTTAGGAAATGCACAACTAATCTAAACTTCTGAAGTAGTATGAAGGGTTGAAGAACTAGCTGCACCAGCTGTTAGTAATCCTACCCATAGGTTATGCCGTTACATTATGGAGATCTGTACATTACTACAATAAGTTGCACCACAAAAAGTAGTTGCATACAAGGAAATTTGTTGTCTCTAAATATTTGCACCTAATGACCTAGTAGCTGCAAAATAATGTAAGATGTGTCGGCTAACTGAAAAAGCTAATGTTAGCTTGGCTAGTTGACATATTTGACTATATTTCAAAATGATGTTTATTAGGCTATTTATAAAACGGGGAAAATGATCAGTTCCGCTCTCAAATAATTTCTAAGTTACAAAATATGCCAATATCTTTAAATGTCAAACATATTGTAAATTAGGTCAGCATAATCAACAATTGGTGCTTGTTTTAATGTAGCAGTCACTTAGCCTTCTGAAACTGTTATTTTGAGCATTATTGATAGTTATGATATTCTTCAGATAGTATCATAAATAATTTTACACCAAATGACTAAAGCCTTTACAAGCTTAGATGATTTTTTTTATGTTAAATGGTGCAACTCAGTTCAGCACATCACCAGTTTGAAACTAGCCATTAGCGACTTGGCTGGAAATAGCTGTAGCAATCAGTGTGCAGGAGAAGGTCTTTCAAAAAGTCTGAATCAAAATAATTGTGTTTTAGGCAATACGGTCCTGAAATGAAAGCCAGAAGAGATTTAAGGTATTTTCGACCACCACCATGGACTATCCCTGTCATTTTAAGCGATCTCATAAGAATCTGTAACATGTGAATTGTATTACATTTTAAATAGAAATGGAGATCATAATTAAACTTTAGGATTTAGAGTGATTACTCTACCCATTCCCCTCCACAAAACAAAGTGTATGCAACAAAGGTCTCCAGCCAGTATGTTTGTAGGTATGTAACAACTGGAGGTTGTGACTGAACTTTTCTTGCAAGACAGACATGAAAATGCCAGTGCTTCTTGTTTTTATGCATTTGTTATTAGCTTTTTAAAATCTTACAAAAAAAAAAGAAAAAAAAAAGATTTTAATCAAAGGTGCCAACTTGCTGTTGACTTTCTGTTCAGAGTCAGATACAATGTTTGATTACAGCTTTAATGTAAAAGGTGCTCCTCCTCTCTGTCCCAGCCTGCGTTGTTGTAACTGTCTTTTTGAGCAGCAGAGACGACTGCAGGGTGAACAAGCCTTCTATCTACTGGACAGTTTTGCTTGCTTATGTTGTGTGAAGGTCCACCCTCAGGATCTAGGACCTATAAGTGCCACAGCCACCGATGCATTCTCCCGTTGATGCTCCTCTCTTCTCAATAAATGTGTTTACTGTCTTAAAAAGTCAGCTTGGGGGTTTAACTTGGAGTGGGTCAGATGTGATGTGCGATGCATTTGTGAAATAAACCTTTGCTCAGCTTATATTCATAACAGGTTAGACAAGAAGGTCAGGAGAATTAAATATATTAAAAAAACACAACACATGGCATTAATGCATTAAAGATTTACAGTGCTGTGAAAACGTATTTTCCCACTTCCTTTCATTTCTTATATTTTTGCATGATTGTCACACTTACATCTATCAACTTTAATTTTAGACAATCATTTTATTAATTAAGGGGGAATAAGCTCACCAAACTCTTGTTAAATCAGAATTTATCTTTGATTTATCACATATTTTGTTTGGAAAGTTTAGTTCAGTTTCCCTTAATAAATTAAATTATCATTTTTAAATTGCAATTTGCATTTATGCTCTTTGTATAATATTACAGTAAGTTTGCTGATCTAAAAAGTGTAAGCGTGACAAATACACAAAAAGTTTGCATCTTTTATTTTGAAACTTTAAAAAAAGGTAATGAATCCATTTATTCTTAAATCTATTTTTGAGATTATATTGAGATAAACTGATTTATCTCTTGGGCAGGAGCGCCACTCACTGGGTGCAGCCTATATGTTCCTCTCTGTGGAACAAATAACTTCACTTTACATACATTATAATTGTGCTCTGTTTACTTAGTGAGCTTCAACCAGTAGAAATGTACAGTACCATTGGATGGAAGCAAACTGCTTGTGTCTTTACTGACACACATCAAAGACATGTAGGCCAAATGAGTTAAATAGTAATTTTTGGTGCGTAATGTTCCTAAAAGTACAGTACAGCTCAATGTCTGCACAAGTCCAGCAGCTTAGCCCACTACAAAAAAGAATCAGAAAACAAAAAAGGTGAATTGAAAAGTGGTTTACTTGGAGGTTAGGGTGAAAGTGTCCACAGATGGCATTATATATGCAAATATATTGTTAGTTAAATGTATCAGTATTTGATAATACCTCATAGTGGAACATGTTTAACTCATAAACATTTATGATGCTGCTAAAAAAAATCAATTTTTAAGAATTTGTTCATGCAAACTTCAGACAACATATTTCCATTCATTTTGCACGAGTTCCTTCACTGTTATATAAATAAACTATTTTATATTGAAAAAACAAAGTTTGTGCACATATGACTAAAATGTTTTTTTTAAGATTCTGAAATCAACCATAGCACTTCTTAATAGTCTTAAGTAATATTAAAATATTATACTCTATCAACATAACAAGAGCTCTTTTTAATTTGAGTTTAAATTAACTTAATGGATGGATGGATGTTGTCATTTAGAGCGTGCCACCTTCAATTTCATGAGGCACTGCTGACCAGGTCCAGCACCTCTGTAACCAGAGTTGACTGAGCACTTCATATAATGCGCCAAACTGGAATGTTTAAAATTAAATTTTGTGGTTTACATGAAGAATTTTGTTCACGTATAAAACTAGTTCTCATAGTTGAAATCTGATACTATTACTATAGTTTTTTGTTTGTTTTTTGGAGCTTTTAACATAGCAGGACTGAGGATTGCCATGTGGAGCTAACAAAAAAAGCCTTAGAAAAGGTTCTAATGCTAACAATGCATTGTTAATGTGAAGCATGTCTGCTCACATCCCTTGTGATCCACATACACTGGAAACAGGCATGTTTGTTTTTCTAACATCCTGTGTTTAAAAAAAAACAACTCATCTCCTCGTGCTCTAATTTCCTATGACCATATATGCTAATATCATCTGTTGTTTGTGCCTTTTCTGTGTATCTGAATAGTTTGACACATCTATTGGACTCACCACTTCCAAGATATAATTGATGTATAAAGAACAAATCATTCTTCAAAACAAAAAAATTATTTCATTTTCTTCAGCACACATGGGCACATTTATACTCCCAGATGTCTAGAAAACACAACCTGGTCTTTTGCCACTGTTAGAGTTCGGGGGTAAAGGTACATTCAGTAAATCTCTGTGCTATTAATGTGAAAGGGGCATGTGTTTTTTTCTCCTGCATCAAAAGCAAGACTTAATTAATTAGAACTGTAATTATGAACTGTAATTATGCCGGCATAAAATGGATAGTCCTAAAGATCACCTTAAAATTGACTACTGTTTGATATGATGCCACAAAGCAAGCGCGCACTGAAAACTGGTGTGAGACCGATATAAATTTCACTATAAAAGTCTGAAAAGTACATTACATACATACATCAGCACGTCTGGGAAGAAGGGACTGTTTTGTTTCTATCCTACTGCCACAAGATGGCAACCCTGCCTTTGTCACCGCATGACTAATACCCGAGCACTGTATATACAGATTCATGCGACGCTTTCAGAACAGAGCTGAGCTTGTCTGATTGTCATTAAATGTATTACTTATTTTCTAAAACTCCTGAACTTCAATCAGTAAAACATGTTACAGTGAAATTAAAAAAGCACTGCAATCTGTGTGTCTCTCTGAACAGACAATAAGATGGCAAAGTGACATCTGACATGTTTAAGCAAACTAATGACTACTGTATCACTCTCACTGGTCCAAACAATAGATTCATGCAGCTCTGGTCAGTGACTTGCGATCATTTCTTTTGACATTTTAATCAAGAGCCCGTTACAAGCCCCACTTCACGAAATGCGATCTGCGCACATCACAGAATCACCTTTAACTGCTTCCCTTAATCACTGTACAAAGAAACAGAACATGAGTCCCCAAACACCAAACCTCTACTTGGTATCACCTCTGATCTACATCCAAATCTATTCCTGTACTCAGTGACTCCCAACCCTTGAATATTAGCTGTCAGCAGTTATGGCTTAGCAGCTTTCTGCAATAAATTAAAGTTTATTATGGCATATAACTATATTCTCTCAGTGAGTACTTCATCGCTTTTAATTTCAAGAATAAACCTCACCGCCTGCTTTTTCAGCTACTCATAAATAGTCAGTTCTAATATGGAAATATGTCAGGTCTGAGCTCGCGTGGATCTGTAATCATGCCTTTCTTCTTCATAAGAAGCTGAATCACCGTAGTTAGTTATTATCATATCCTTTCTGTGTGACCTGTTAGGGAAGGTCCATGACAACTAAAATAGTGTGAATCAGTCCTGGCTGAAGAATCGGCGCTAATGCAATTCTCTTTCATTTCCTTTCATAAGCGCAAATTGGATCAGTATCTCGGAGATGTAAAAGCTAATGTGCCTAGACGGCTCGTGATTTCCGTGAACTCACAACCTCGGCTCCAGCTAAATACAACATTACTCACACAACTTCCACTTCCGACTACTGCTTGTGTCATGCGCTCATGAATGATCTATCTCCAGGAGATGACCTCATGTGTGGGTGCAGTGAGTGATTTCTCCTCGGAGACTTTTTAATTGTTCTTTCGAACAGGTTATGAGACATGCTCACTGTTCTACAGCACTCGGGGTCATGGGAGGTGGGCTGTAATAGGTCCTTTAATCCATTTAACACAAATGTCCACCACAAGTACGCACGTATTTCTTTCTCGCCGCACACGCTGATAAATTAGGCTACTCTGTACTGTGCTTTAAAGTCTAATTGTGGTAGCCAAGCTTCAATTGTGGTCAGATGATGGGGGCAAATTATTTTAGGAGTTTGGATCATGAATCCTGTATCCTTAAGCCTTCAAAATGTTAGTTTTTATTGGGTCTTGGGTTTTCATAACAAATTTTAATTTAAATTAATACAAACATCAAACGTTATGCCTTGACTTTTCCAGGCACCCTGGAGTTTGAGGGACCTGCCTTGCAAAGCAGCCTTGGTCATGACCAGAATAAGAAGATTATTGGTGAGGCTAAATTAATTATTCTAGTTATTAGATTACATTCTTCACTTATGACTCTAAAAATAAAATTGTTGTGGAATTAAACGGTTTCCCGTTGTCCCGTGGTTTCATTCACCCCACAGGCTGCCAGGTGAATGAAGGCCCGTTGGCAGTCTTTTACCCCATAGACATCAATGAGGCCTGGCCGGGATACCACCAGCATCACTTCACCTCTCCACGTTTCCAAGTAGCAGCCCAGCGAAGAGCCCCATCCTCCTCTCTCCGTTCATTGGTGACACTTTATGCCCATCACGAGGAGCCAGCCGCGGGGCATTCCCTATCCGAGTGCTTCGTCGGAAGTGGTCGCCTTTTCCCTTTGCTCCATTGGACCGAGTCCCCGTCAGTCGAAATCCCCCACGTTGCGCACGGTCCGCCTCTCCGGGTCTGTGTCTGCTCAGACTGCCGTCATATTGGTTGCTAGAAGCAGCTACGACCACGGCAGAAAAGAAGACCCCCACCATGATGAAGAACGGGCTTCTAGGGCGCTCAACGCACTATTTAGTTTTTTAAATAAATTTTATATTAATAAATCAAATATTCGGGATGATACCGTCAAGTATTCGTGTACCTTCAGTGGTTTCAGCCGACACCGTGGTCCGCAAGGGGGATATATGCCTGAGTTCTCTTAATAGCCATTTTTTGCAGACAAAGAGAGCTGTTGAATAGAGCTTTCAGGAGACACACGGGTAAGATATGAAATTCAGAAACTAATCTGCACTTACCGAGCTTGTCACGTTTCTCTTCTTGGCTCATTTAATACTAAAAATGACCGTCTGGTTTAGTAGTGTAAAAAAAAAAAAGTCGATTTTTTTTTTAACCAAGCTAAAATGCTAACTCCGCTAGCTGGTTAGTTAGCCAAAGCTAACTAAAACACTAGAAATTCCCGTTCTGTGGAATGCTAACAATTAGCATTTTTGACATTTCACAAGCCCGAATAGTAACTTGACTATATCTTTTGCTAACTAAATGACAACTATCTCTAATGTTTATTTAAGCATTATATTTATATAAATGCAGCCCACGAGTCACAATAGCTCGGCAATTGTGAGCCTGGAAAACGTTTTCAGTAGTTACATTTAGAGGTGTCCAGGGGTCTGGCTGTGCTTCGTTAGCGGGTTAGCAAGTGAGCTAACTTGGCTGGGACGGGGAAAAAATGGGGCCTCCAGGACCCCAGAGGCCTTCCAGCCAGATCTATGAACCAGCTATTATAACGTTTTAGCGCGATTTTCTGATTTGTTGACGTTAATAGCACACGAATCTGTAATTTAGCCAACGATACTATAACAGACCTGTCAAGATTGCACTGACAGACAGTTTTTGTAATCGTATAACTTAAGGCAGTTAGCATTGCATCTAAAAGAATTTGGAAGGATATCCCTCTGTTATTAATTTGATATTGCCTTTTGAGATTTAAAAAAAAAGTATATACATTTTAAATGATGTATTTGTAGTGATTTACTAGGCTCAAACAACTAACAAAGCGACACGGGGGTCAAATAATTGCAGTGGAAACACAGTGTTGGTTCACTTCATGTAGTGCATCAATGAGTATTGATGAAAATGTAGCTTCAAAGGTGTATTTTCACTGAGAAGTTCTTCAGCGTCCGGTTTTTCAGGTTGTAAACCATGGGGAAAACAATCAGCGTTTTCATTTTTCTTGTTGTATGGCATGTCCCACAAATATTCTATAATGCGAGGAGCTACAAATACCACATTAACTCTGTTCTGGTCTGGTCTGAGCAGGGAAGGTATCCTCCCTTAATCTTGTCTTCTCTCCAGCCCTCTCTTAGATCAGTATTATCCCAGGAGAATGGGTGTGTGGGGTTGCCGGAGAGGAGAAGTAGCCTAGTTCTGTTTCAGGACAGCCGAAATGGCTGTGGACTGGATCACACTTATTGTTGCCGTTGTTGACAGCTGCAAAAGTTAGAAGGTTCAGGAGGACTGTCTCACTCTTGAATTAGCTTTAATTGCAGACACATGTCTACATTGTGATATGCCCCCCTTGTGTCTCATCTGTTCTTTGTCATTTTGAAATATACAAAACAACCTTAATATTATTTGCCAGCACACGGTTTGTGTATTTGGACATATGGTGGTCTGTGCTAGTCTGCGTTAATTAAATGCACTGACCCGAAAGCTAGTTATTGTATGTTTGCAGTTGTTCAGTCAGTGCCAGCATGTCTGGTATGACAGTAGCCACACTAATGAGAACAAGGAACAGATAAGACTGAAGTACAAGTTGGCAGATTTTCAGTTATAGGTGCCAGTTTTCATGAAACAACTCAACGCATTGTGCTTGTGTGTTAGGGTAATTGTTTGAATTAGTGTCACAGTGGACATGGCTAAAACTGCCAGGCTAACCAACAAACTTGTATTATTTAGTTTTTGTTTTTTCCTTTAGCTGTTGGTCAAAGGTTATTTGGAATATGGTGGTGAGATTATCATATAATCATACTTGCGCGTGACAAGTAGTTGTATGGTTATAGTTTTTGGAAGCCAGGGATTATGTAGTCATAGTTGTTGTAAACTGGAAGATTGTATGGTCTGTGTTTTTGATTTGCAAGATAAAGAATAACTCTCACCAGCCCGGATGGAAAAGCTCTCGAGATATAACTGATATAATATTAGCTTCACAGCTCCAGTTTAGCTTGGAGGAGACACAGCTGGGTGGGAGCATGCACTTTTACTTTGGAGATCAGCGCTTTGTTCATTTTGACAGTACAGTTACAGAATCAAGCCAACTTCTGGCAAGTTTAGGTTGTGAGCAGAAAAACCGTTACGTTCAAACAAAACTGTGGCAAATTAGAGTCTGTTGTTTGCATGTTTTGTTTTCTCAATTGAATTGGCTGGACACATAGTTCACTTTGAGCCATGTACCTCTTCGAACAAATCTTGGAGTGCCTTTCAACATTTGGCAGTTTAAACATAAAGCACTTTATAAGCATTATCATTAGTATGGTGTTTAGTCCCAAAATGGGAAAAGTCTAACATGGCTTCAATATCTATTCCTGAAGACGGATAAATATAGTATTATTGCAATAATATTGTTGCTTTAAAAAGTTGAATTAGCTGTTTAAAAATTCTTAAATTGATATGTGTCCCTCTACCACACTAGAGAATGCAAATCCTATAAAAAATACTAACATTTTTGATTTGCATAAGTGATAGTGATTTTGTGCTGCGTCAATAAAAGGCTAGTCTCAGTGTCTGAAGCAGACTGTAGGTTTCCACATGTTGAGCAATGTTTGACCAAGACCGATTTTCAACTTGTTACAAATCCTGACAAATGACCCTTTGAACATACTTAACATATTCACTTTAGTCTGTTGTACTGTTTACCACAGTGTGTCATATGATAAGTTAAAGTGGATCAACTTATACTGGTTTATAAAACTGTGTTGCTATGCACAGCAGCTGTGATTGGCCATTACTCTCATAAATGTACACCCGTCAGCTACTTTTTAGGGATACCATTGGCTTACTAATGCAAATATCTAATCAGCTAGTAACATGGCAGTGAGTTGATACATTTACACGTAGGCGTGGTCAAGGTGATCTAGTGAAATTCAAACTGCGTGTCAGAATAGGTTAGAAATGCAGTTTATGGCACCCTTGTCAGCTGAGAACTGGGACTACATTTTAAACAAACTTACCAAAATTGGACAATAGACGGCTTGGTCCGATGAGTTTCCATTTCTGCTGTGACATTTGGAGGGTAGAGTCACATTTTGGCATAAACAACATGAAAGCATGGGTCCATTTCGCCTTTATATCAACATTTCAGATGTAGTGGAATGGGGGGATATTTGGGCCCCTTAGTTCCATCTCAGCATGGTTTAAATGGCACAGCCTGTATGAGTGTTGTTGCTCAGCATGTCTAACCAATCAAGACCATGGTTTACACATCCTCTCGTTGCTCCTCGCAATAGGATAGCACACAATGTCACAAAGATCAGATCATCTGAACGTGGTTTCTCGAACATGACAAGGACTTCACTGCACTGAAATGGCTGCCAAAGTTGCCAGATCTCAGTCCAGTAGAGCACCTTTGGGATGTGTTGGAACAGGAGATTTGCGTCCTTGATGTGCATGTGATGATTCTGCAGCGACTGTGTGATGCTATCACATCAACATGGACCCAAATCTCTGGAATGTTTCCAGCACGTTGTTGATGTGAAGGAAAAAGGAGGTCCCAGGACCATCATGTGCTTGATTATGCAGACTAGTGGCTGAAGAAATAACTGGCCTTTGGAATTTTCTGAGTTGTGACATCTGATTTTGTTATCCAAGTAATCTGTCAGGTTTTTTTTTGTTGTTAACAACAGTGAAAAATGGCAGTAACAATATCTGATACACAGGCAATGCCATCATTTTCAACTATAAAATGTTGCCATGGTAGTTCAGATATAAATTTGAACCTTTGTTATGCACAAGTTTGGTTTTGCCTTTGCTGTTCTGAGAGTGACAGGTTAACTGTGTTTTGTTATTGTGACTAATTCAAACCTAAAAACTCAACTTTAATATACCTTGAGAGCAGCCAAGGCTAACATTTGAAAGCCAAACCATGTCAAATGTTTTTGACTTTGTAAGTCAGTGATCAAAATGCTAATTTAATCTACTCTGTACTGTTGGCTCAAATAATATGCACTTACTTGGCACAACAATATTTGTGCATCTCTGAGATTTCCAAACAATGTGAAGATTTGGCATAAAGTGGAATTTTTATGCGCCTGGTTACAAGCAGCGGAGTAAAAGCTGCTGCTTACAATGACGTGCACAAAACTTGAAAGCAAATCACTGACTGCTCTAAGTCTGTAGTACTTTGTGTTTTCTGTGAAGCACTGATGAGGGGACAGTAACCACAGGAAAAAAGAGGGAGAAACTGTGGCCAACAATTGATAAATTGGTTGTTGCGGTGGGCTCAGTGATGGCATGATGTACAATAGTGGGTTTTCCCCACTGCTGTCACTGTTACAGCAACAAATAGGAATGGTCTCATTTTCAGCGCTTAGGAGTAACGACCATAAACCCTGTGGAAACTGTTGTCGTAGTAAGATGCATTAGAATCAGTTTAACACGCATAAAAATAATAATTTTGTAATGTAGTCGTGGCCACAGCTAGCACCTCTGAAAAGCTTGCTAAGAAGTATTCTGAGTGTGAATGTATTGCAGCAAAGACATTGGCTTCATTGTTTAGGGCAGAGAGGAGGCTTTAAACCCAGTTTCAAACAAACACTTCTAACCAGTTTAGACAGTGTCGTTTGTATGTTGCTGTTAGTCGTTAGAAATGATGTGTAGTTCATCACCAATCAGCGGTAGTTAGACCGCAGAAAAATCTTCTTTTTTTTTTTTCTTTTCATTTTACTGGCACTACCCCTTGAGCGAATTGAATACAGACATCCAGCAAAGCAGACCATGTAGAAAACCTGATCAGGGGTGTTGTGCAGACACTTATAGAACATGGAGTAGGGATGGGTACTGCAACCAGGTATTAAACAGATCCTGGGTAAAATATAGAAGACTGGAGTATCAATAAGTTATCATTAATGCTTTGTTTTTGTTATTGAAGGGGAAAAACAAACAAAACCAAACAAAAAAGGTTTTATTGCTACATGAAGGTTATCTTTCTGAGCTCCTCTGTTAGTCATTAAGACATAAATCTGTGGTGCTTTTTTTTTTTTTCTGTTCCCTATCTCGAAGACAGTTCTCTCTTTCTCTTTTGGAGCCTGCGTGCAAGGGGCGGAACACGGGGCAGCTCTGTCCCACACA